>JAOEGS010019909.1:361951-372635 GCA_025447755.1 Corythornis vintsioides
CAGTTAGTTAGAAACTTAAGCTGAAAAGTAAAATCACTGAGCAGAATTTTGCTTGCTTTTCACCCAAACCAGGACAAATATTTATACAATTATAGGAAATGTACCGAATGAATTTTTTTAGATATCCTCCATACCAACTTCATGGAGTAGAGCCCCTGAGGACAAGTCAATCATTCTTAAGAAAGAATTCAATTGGAGCTGTTACTGTGCCTTAATCAATCATATATTTAAAATTATTTTAAAAAATAATCATCAGATAGATTTGTTGTTTATTTAACTAATAGGAGGAATCATATTTAGAAATTGAAAACTCTGACACCCAGAGCAGAAGGGCCAGCATCACAATGTCCAAGCAGGTTTGGAATGTCTCCAGAGCAGGAGAGTCCACAGCCTCATCTAGGTTCCAACACCCTCAGGGCAGTGAACTTTCTCCTCCTGCCCAGATGGAACCTTCTGAATTCCAGTTTGTGCCTGTTGCCCCTTGTCCTGAGTCAGTGATGAATCACTGACATGCACTGATGTCACTGAACATCACTGAAAAGAGTTTGGCCCCATCCTCTTACTACCCAGGGGGTCTTCAGCTCTTCATCAGCATTAATCAGATACCATCTCAGGCTGCTCTTCTCCAGCAACCCAGGAGAAATAGTCCCAGGTCACTCAACCTTTCCTCAGATGATGCTCCATTCCCTTGTCATCTTTGTAGCCTCTGCTGGACTCTGTCCAGTAGTTCCCCATCTCTCTTGAACTGGGGAGTGAAGGCAGGAGACAGGATGTCTGGTGGAGTTTTACTGATCTTTAAACAAGCAACAGCACCAAATGGATAGTTGTCTAGTGTGGGTATATTGTGAAATTTATAGCCTGATAGGTAGTGGTTATCTCTGGTAACAGGCAAACAGGACATCTTGAGACACCCAAGCACGCTGAGATGGCAAGGACCAGCTCTGCAACAAGACTGAGAATTTTAGGCTTTGGGTTATCAAAAACCACAGTGATGAAGAAGAGAAGATGAAGTAAATGACCACTAGAGGGAAGGAAGACCCTAACCCTAATTTTATTATGTATGCTCAGACTATGTAAATGAGTTCCAGGAACCCATTAGCATAGGCAGTATAATTAATACATAAGTTCAGCATGCATATAAAGTAGATAGCCAGTTTGCTTTGGCATGTACATGCAGAGGAGCGACTCCCTGTGCACTCAGTACTGAAATGAATACCTGCTGAATAACACTATGTTGTTACTGAGTTAATCTTGGGATCCTTTACCAGCCACAGCCTGCACTCTACTGCAGTGAGTAGTGACAGGAAGCAAGGCTTCTTGGATACTCCAGCCTTTGAAACAGGAGCTCCACAAGAACTGGACACAGAACTGGACCCAGAATCAGCCATTGCTCTTTTCTGGAGAGATCCAGTCATGTAGGCAGGTTTTCTGGGGGATGAGAGGATGGCAGCACAGGCAGGTATGAGGTGAGGGGTTATCTTCTTCATTCCCCAGAATGAAGTATAATCCAACAGCCGTTTGTTAAATACAGCTAACAGACTTTATAGTGTGAGCTGATGTTATCTCTTCTTACAAAAGCATTACAAAACAAGACAGGCTATAATTGAGGAGAACTAACCAACAGCCTAAATCCTACACCAAAACCAATAAAATTCTTCCATGTCTTCTCAAAAGACTGGAGAACTCTGCCCAGTTCTGATGACACTTAACTAGTGTCGTGTGCTACAGTACTCATCCTTCAAGCAGAAGGATGCAGAATGCAGAAATGTAGTTTCTCACAGAAAACATGAAAAAAAATCTCTCTATAGCACATTATTCCCTTTTTTGGCAGGACTTTTTTTTTTTTTTTTGCAGTCTCTAACACTATATGGCCACAAAGTTTTGCAGAGAGCTCCAAATCAATTACAGCTCTTGACATTTATCTAATGTGAATGTTAGAAAATATATTTTTCAGGTTGATACGCATCTGTTAACAGTTAAATGGATTCTTTTTTCTTTTTTTTTTTCTTTTTTTTTCTTTCCCATCTTTTCAGTGAGGGAGGGTCTACACTTGACAACTTCTTTTAAAGTTGGGTGGACAATTTCATTTGAATTGTTGCTCAGCAACCTCTGATATTCCAGCAGTACCCAGCTTCTCTTCTATTGTAAGGAATGGTTTAAATCTCTATTATAAACTTTCTTTCTTTCTTTTTTTTTTTTTTCATGCTGAGCTGACTGCTTGATTCTCTTTCTTTTACCTACTCCCCTTGCCTTCTTAAAATTTGAATTTAGATTTATTCTGCCTGGAGATAGAGGAAGGAAAGTGAATAGTAAAAATAACCTGTTCCAAACCTAATAGTCATACAACAAGCCATTAGGTATCTGGAATGTGTCTTTACTATATATTAAAACATATATTAGATAACATAGATTCGTGTTATACCCCAAAGTCTTCACAGCATTAAAATAAAAGATGTAGCAGGTAAGCTGATGTTAAAGATGATACATCTGAAAAAGATTATCCATCACCAAGTCAAGATTCGCCTTCAAGCCATCTCTACAGTAGTTCATGAAGCCACTCTGGGTACCATAGAGGCAGTCAGGACTGGAAATGCTGTAGCAGTGGACTTAAATACATTACTTTTATCAGCAGCAAATCACTACTCTTATGTATACTGTTCACAGATAGATCAGAACATATCTTCATATGTGTGTTTCAGTGCCCCTGCTTCCTCAGCAGTGTCTTCATTCTCCACAGTAATGCAAAACAGAGATATGAAGAGGTAGACAGTTAATTGTCATTAATATGTTTTTTAAAAAGGGTAATAATACATGCTGTCAGTCTGATGTATTCTCAATGGCTATAGCACTGATACAATCAACAAACTGCATAAGGTTCAGAGTTAGCCTTCATTAGTGCTACAAGTTATTATTAGAGCCTATGGATAGGATGCCTTCGGCCAAGTGTAGAACCAGCTATTCCAGCAGCCCTTCTCTATACCTGATGCATTAGGGTGAACTGGAAATGACCCTTGGCTTTAATCTAGAATTCTCATGCTTTAGTAGATTTAATTAAGATTATGCATGGTCTGAAGAGAAATGCAGTTTTGCACTTGCTATACACAGTCATATTTACTAGCACATATTAGGGTTATCAGTATCAAATAACAGATGCTAAGTGGTGCTATCTTAAGTCTAAAACATTTAGAAAAAAAAAAAACAAAACAACTTGTTTTGCTTCTGAAGGAAGATTCTAGTTGTATATGCCAATGTAAGAGGCCTCCAAAGATGTTCTGAAATCTCTACACAAGTAGCTGTTTCACCCAACACACACATACATAACTAACATCAGGAAAAAATAGCCTAACAATAAATTCAGTTGTAATTGGCATTTGTTTTGTCACAGACGGATCTCAAGGCCTTTGTCTCACCTATCAAATCTCCATTTGCTGACAACATTTATTTAGCCTTTTACCAACTATTACTAACTTCTGCCTGGAACAGCAGTGAGTTTCACAAGTTAATTTGAAAAGACGTAGTTCATTTTACATGTCACGACTTTTAACACATCAAAGAAAACCAGAAGCCTCAATAATATTCAGGTTTCTCTGCAAATAGATAGATGTATATAATCTTGTTCATATCTCTTCAAGCACTCTTGCTAACAGACTTAATCTTTCTCTTCCTTCTTTGTATGGCAGAGGATTCATATCTTTCAACATTGGTTACTCCCAAACTTCAAAGTTAGATTTTTTAAATGTGTTTTCTTCCATAGAGAATTTTCTTGTTACCTGTTGGTATGTAATGACAATATTAGTTTTTGCTAATGGCAGTTAAATGCTAAACTGTCAAAGCTCATCAAATGACAAGTCTACAGTAAAGTATCTCATTAATTCTTTTTTAATTGTTTTTGTGGGGATTTTTAACAAGTTATTCTAATACATACACCTCAAGTTATGTCTTCTATCAAGGGTTCACGGAACTGGGGTAGTGTGGTGCTTTTGATATGCAGTTCTTAACCAGGAATTTTTATAGCCTGAAGGGATAGAAACATATTCCCAGTCCTTTTCATTTCAGGAAGCTAATCTAGGACACATTCCAGTGGCTTTCATCTGCTATGTAAAATACATCAACTGTGGAATCCAGGAAACTGGGTGTTTTCTGTTCATTGCAAAGGGAAGGGCCTGCAGTGAGGCTGAAGCACAGCAGCAGCCATTGATGCATGCAGTGCATACCAAAGACAGCTATAAGGGCATCTCTGCTTCCCTGTCTGTGCCAGAATGAAAGAACAGTGCCCTCTATTGCTAGGCCCCAAGATGGAATTTATAGTTAAAAAAAGCAGGGGGAAACCATTACTTCAACCTCGGAAAAAATATATAATGTGCGTGCACATAGTTATATGTATATTTATTTGATAAAGTAATAATGTGGGAGCTTATAAATAAGTATAGTTTATTTATTTACACTGCATCAGCCTCTGAGCTAAAAGCCTTGTGAAGCAGGAATAGTAATCCAGCTTGACAAGAAACACAACAAGCTGAACTTGCTGATTAAGTTCACTTTAACTTTCCATTAGGCAGCTTGGGTCAGGGACTCAAAATTTAAAGACTTGCCACTGTTTGGTTTAAACTTAAGTGCTGCTTACAGCTGTAATCATGATGTACAACACGATTTTGGCCCCGGCCATTTCCTCTGTGTCAGAAATCTATCCAAAGTTACAGTTGGAACCCTGTGTCCATGCGAGGATTGATCTCTTGACATTTTGTCAGTGCCACTTTTCCCTGCATGACTGCTGATCTGATTAGAAAAAGAAATTTGCCTTGGTGGAAGGCATGTGTTCAATTTCCTGCCCCTGGCAGCAACTCACTCCACAGGGTTCCACCAGCAGCTCATGTTCAGCAGATTCCTCCTCCACCCTGACCTCACCCAGAAAAAGGGAAAAAAAAGATGTTAAAAAACAAACAAAATGAGAGAGAGGAAAATTCAAGTAAACAGCCTAAGAAATTAATAGAGGTGGAGGATAAATCTCCACCCTTATTTCTTTTCACTTTTCTTTTTTTTTTTAGAGCAGATTAGATTAGCCTGATTTTAACACTTTTTGGTACAGAATGGCAAAATTTAAATGGCAGGAGAGAGAAGAGGGAAGGGAGACAATGAACTCCCATGCTAGAATTTAGCAATATTATGAATAGAAAGCAATACTTACTCAGATTTTAGTTATTGTATTGAAAGTGATACCATCTACATTTCTCTTTCTGACTGGTTGGAGAACAGCCTACAGAAAACTGGAACAAGCTTCCAAGCAACTGCCCCGAGGACAGTCATAAGAAAACTAGGAAAGAAAAGCCACAACCATGCTAGACCTTTTTAAATGTTCCTATGCCATCTCTTCTGCTTAACACAAGCTTTTGAGGCCAGCAGCTCATTCCATTAGGTTCTGAGGGTAGAAATTAACCCTGAAAGACACTGTCAACAGTAAAAGATGCAAGAGGAGGGAAAGAATAGAGGGGATCAAGGACTGAAAGACAAGGAGACCCCTGAATTAGCTTGAATTTATAATTCATTCTTATATTCGTTGAAGTAAGTGCCCCTAGTCACTGCTATGGAGGAGGGGGAGATGGAGGAGGGGGAGGAGGAGGCATACACACATCATCTAACTCCTTCATGTGCTTTTGCAGATGCATTTTTAATTAAAATGTTTTAAAGTAGCAACTTGGTTACAACTATATATTCATATGTTTAAAAACTGCTTTGTATTAGTACAGAAGATTGCATCAGCTGAATTTAAAGGGTTTTTATGTACGTGGGCATTAAGAGCATGCAATTTTTTGATGACAGGACACAGCAGATGACAGGTGTCCACAACCATTGTCCTGGCCCAGACATAACTTGTATAAAATAAATTATCAGGTTTCTGGAAAACAAAGAAGGATTGGGCTGACTTCCAATATATTCAACGCCTCTTTCATGGGATCAAGTCTCTGTAACTAGAGATAGGCTGTTCTGGACAACATGCCCAGGTAGGTGTCAGAGACTAACCAGAAGACAGTATATGGAGCTATAAAGATCCAATTCAAATCTTCAAAAGAGACAAGGTTTATTATCTACAGGCTTATTTAATGTACATTATTATCAGCCTTCTCTGCCTGTGCTAAATATATCACCTGTATCTGAGCTCAAGGTTTGATTGCTTTTTTTTACTCAGAGAATGAACAAAAAACCAACAGCAACCACAAGAAAAGGACTTAAATCACATAATCTGCTCATAAGTAGAACCTAATTTTCATGGAAGCAAGAGGGTAAGTTCTCTGTGTCATCAGATCACAAACCAGATTACAAAATCCCAGATTAACGCTCACACAAAGTTAAAACAGAACTCTATCGTGAATTCATCCCCCAAAACAAATTCCAAACAATCCATCCCACCAAGCCAATGACTTCTGTACACTGACTTGTTGTTTTCAGTCTTGTTCCTAGTTGGTAGATGCCTACTGCCAATGGCAACACCAGGAGCTTCCTCCACCTCGGAGAGGGTCCATTTTTTGTTATTTGAAGTATGGAGATATTTCAAGTAAACTTTTTCATTTATTTATTCTATAAGCTAAATTAATGACTGTATGTTCTAATACTATAATATGTATGTAAAAAAGACTACTATGGAACGATATAAGAAAATTAAAAGAAAGCCACTGATGAGTTGCTGAAACCAGATTACAAGTCCCTAATTTGGAAGGAGTGATTGTACTGAATTAAATTAATTCTAACTAATTTAAAGACTTTCAGAATGAATGGCAAATTGATAACAAGCAATTTTGCTTTGATAGCATTACAGTGCCAGGGATTATTTCAAATCAATTCCTATTTCCTCCACGAAAGAGGTTTGTAGATCGTAATTGCAGAAAACACCTCTGCTATCAGAGCAGATCAGCTTTTGTCTCTGAAATTGGATCAGCTCTCCTTCCTCCATTATTGTTTCCCACTTCACTATAAAGCAGTGCAAGTGTTACAAAGCTGAACAGTGGGACTGTACTGGGGGCCCTGGGAGGAGGCAACGGGAATGCTCCATGATCCATGCACACAAAATGCACCACAGAGCTGGAACATTGTTCATTTTAAGAACATTGCTGACTAAACCAGGTATTTTAGATAAGCCTGGAAAAGAAGTCAAAAGTTAACCAGCTTTTATCTGAGGAGGTCAGAAGCTCAAGAAATAGTATAACCCTTCAGCATGACTCTTAAAGAAGCAAGACTCTAGTACCACTATCAGTCTGTCCGGCATCTTTTTCCCTTCAAAACTACCTTTGTTCAAGATGGAAGTTTTCCAGGGATTAATCCTTTGAAAGCTCTAGCACATCTCTTCCTATGCTAACACAAACCATGCGTTGTCACCAGCACTGTCTTTGGTGCAATTATAGCAATATATCATCCATGGCTTAAGAAGGTGTTGCATGTCAGAGAGAAGGCAACACAACAAAGCTATGTCATGTAGGAAGGCAACATTATCAGCTAAACAGGAGAAAATATCGTAATTCAGAGCTGTAAGGTAATAAGAATTTGGGCTATGGCTATGGACAACTGAAACCTTCCAGCAGATAAGAACACAAATTTTGGAGAAACACAACCGTTTTCAAATGACTGTTTTCTACAGTTGAAATGTGAAATATGTATTAGTTAAACAAAGGAACTGAGAGCCTACATGAGTCTCTGGGAGAAATTTTCTGCACAAACACCCCTAACAGAGACATACACAAAGGCCACGGACCCCTACCCTGGTGTAAATGCCGTGCATTCCACTCCTCTGAGAACAGCTACCACTTTGTGTACTACCAGAATTTAGAGCATTCAATAGAAGGGTCCAACAAAGCAGCTCCTGAAGTCTCTGGGAGCTTTAGCTGCAATGGTGATAACTGTTCCAAAGGCTTCAACCATTACATTTGAGCTGACAGCAACAGAGTACAGATGGAAAAGTAATTCCCACCTAAGTTGCATGTGGTTAAGGCAAAGAACTGATGCATCAAGATCATGTGGGATATGCTGTGACTAACTACCATGCTTAGCCTAATTCAGCAAGCCATCCTACTTAGAGGTTTGGGTTTTTTTAATCAGAGTGTTTGTAGTTGTCTAGTCAGTGTACGGTTTATACCATCCTAGCAGCTTTAAATGGTTTCCAGTATGCCAGAAGACATTCTGGCCAGCTAGAAATGACTGACCTGTGCTGAGCTTCTCACCCTGCCTCAACTTTTGTGCACTGAGGCTTTCTTCTTTCAGCAACTCACTGTAGTCCTTGCTGCACTGAAAGAAGGGTTGGGTGGGCAGCACTTGACAGGAAAGCCTGTGGAATGACCAGACTCATGCCTGTCATTGCATAAGACACTTTTCTGCCAAAGGAGGAGGCACCTGTTCTTGTCAACATGGGCATCATACAGCTTGCTCTACAAAAGGAATAATGGGAGGACCCTCTTAGGGCCTTGCATCCAAATTTCTCTTTAGTCAGCTCAACCCACACTTCAGTCACATGAAGATCTCAGTCAGTAGCCAAGAGTCCTTGGAGGCAGCAGCACTCCAGTTAAGCAGAGAGGTAGATCCTGACTCAGGTACAAAAATATAAAAACATTTTGTAGAAGATGGAAAGTAGTGGAGCAGGGTTTGGAGGAAGCATCAGAAAACCAAAGGTTGCAATACCAAAGTGGGAACCGTGGCTGCAAGGAGCCCACAATTACACTTCACAAGTGAGAGGAACAGAGCAGATTGTGTGACAAACTGTCCTGAGCCACTACTGCTGGTCATGTAGCTGTAAGGAACTCTCAGTAAAGTTATTCCAACAGGAAACCTTCTCAAGGCTGCCTTGACTGCAGGTGGGCAGATGCCAAACCAAGCAGCAAAGAACCGCTGTCAGAACAGAGGACCAGCATGGGCCACAGCAAGGAAATTGAGGAACCTCAAGCAGAGGTTCTTCAAAGCAAAGTCAGAGACCAGTTGTGGTTTTAGGGAAGCAATGATGTGGTATGTAGTAAGAACTGGTGCAGAGAAGAGCATTGAAAATCGTTTACTTATCAGGACTAGTTCACCACTGCGTACACTGCAGAAAAAAAAACGCAGAAAGAATAAAACATTGATATGAGCCACTGCAGAAAGATAAAGGAAACTAATGTAGATAACTTCCAAAATCCTTTTAAAAAATTAATATAATGAGGTGAATTTAAATACCATAGATCAGAGCCCCGACCACATTAGTGGATCAACAGCATTTTTGTGGCAAGTATTTCAAATCTAGTTTTACTTTTCTCTAAAGGATCCTTAAAAGGACTCTAAGTTAGCTCTGATAGCTTTGGCTAGCTATTCAGAGCAAAGAATTGATTGCATTCCTACAGAAATGCCTCTAAACTCCATAGAATGAGCTGTGGTATTTTTCCACTAATTGTAGAAATAAGTAATGGGCACCTTGAGCATGTGTTATTAATCTGTGTGACAATTTAAGATATTTCAGTTGTGGAAAACTACAAGGTAGTATTTACTCTGGAGGACACCCCCTGTGCCAGTAAAAAGAAAATGCCCAATTGTGAAATAGAGAAATAAAAAATATTTTTTATCATATGACTTTATTATCATTACAGACACATAAACCCGTGTTAACTCCCCAAAAAACAGGGGATTAACCCGAGTTCAGTGTTCCTTCAATGAGTTCTCAAAGGCTGTAGGAACCATAAGAAGGATCATAAATCTCCAAGAGAGAAATATTAACCCAAATAGGTTTGGACTGTAGCTATGTATTTCATCCATTTCAATGACTGGAAAAGACTGAATAATTCCCATTATGCTCTTCTGCTGAGTCATTCCATGGATACTCTACCTCATTTCAACTTTTTCCTAAAGATGCAAGATCCAGAACATCAAAACAAAATAAAGCACATGAATCATAGAATCATGGAGTCATAGAATGTTAGGGAATAGAAGGGACCTAGAAAGTCATCTAGTCCAACCCTCCTGCCATAGCAGGATCACCTAGACTAAGTCACCCAGGAACACATCCAGGAGGGTCTTGAATGTCTCCACAGAAGGACCCTCCACAACCTCCCTGGGCAGCCCATTCCAGAGCTCTGTCACCCTTACTGTGAAATTTTTTCCCAGTGTGTTTACCCTAAAGCTCTTGTGCTCCAACTTATCATTGCCTCTTGTCCAGTCATTGGATTACATTGTGAAGAGGCTGGCTCCATCCACTTTAAATTTGTCCTTAATATATTTATAGATATTTATAAGGTCTTCCCTCAGCTTCCTCTTGTCCAGGCTAAAGAGCCTCAGTTCTCTCATTCTCTTCTCATAAGGGAGATACTCAACTCCTTTCATAATCCTGGTGGCGCTGTGCTGGACTCTCTCCAGTAGCTCTTTGTCCTTCTTGAACTGTGATGCTCAGAACTGTACACAGTATTATTACAGGTGGGGCCTCACCAGAACAGAGTAGAGGGGGAGGCGAACCTCCCTTGACCTTCTGGACACATGCTTCTTCATGCATCCCAGGATGCCATTGGACTTCCTGGCTGCAAGGACGCATTGTTTTCCCAGACATTTGCTGGGAGAATTGTACATCCAGACACGCTCAGTCCAGCACGTTCCTCCAGAGCATTGATGATAACTTCCTAAAGCAGATGTTGGAGGAGCCAACAAGGAGAGGAGTGATGCTGGACCTTGTACTGACCAACAAAGAGGG
>JAOEGS010019910.1:0-57838 GCA_025447755.1 Corythornis vintsioides
ATATTATAATGCTATTATATATATATAATGTAATGCTTTTACAGGAGTAGTTCTTAAAAACCAGCAGTAATCTTGGGCAACTCCTTATCTCTCCTACCTTTTCTCCCAGACTGCAAGCTTCCTTAATGTTTACACTGTTTCTGCATTCTTCAAATAATCTATGAATGTGTAGAAAACTGTAAGGAACCATTCCATTATTGATAGAAATAGAGCTTGGAGTCTACAAATGCAAATACTCATCCTGCAATGGTGGTGTTATCTACTCAGGGAGGAAATCACTGTTGAGTTCCATGGCAAATCAGAAGTGTGAACCAAAAATCTGAATTACAAATCTCAAACATGCACAGTGTGGTGCTCATAAACAACTTATGTCTCAGCAATTAGTCACCAAAACCATTGTGGCTGATGTAAAATAAGTTAGATGGGGGCTGGGGGGGATCTGCTCAGAGATCATTTGCAAGCTGAAGAAAATGGTCTAAACATTATTCATCAAGCTTTTCAAGCTTTATTCTTGAGTAATGTTGTGTTATCTCTAGCAGGTGGTGGGAGAAATGGCACAGCATACCATAATTAGTAATAGCCATGGGTTTTAATACTATTTTGTGTGATTAATGTCCAGATGGTTTTGAAAATGGAATCAAGATAAAATATAAGCTCCTGGGCCAGAATTTGCTTTCTAGTTAATGAGTTAATTCAATGCTCGTTATTGTTAAAAAAAAAATCTTGATTATTCAGAGATAGTATTAAATTTTGGGATTGTTTCAGATTTATCATTGGATTTCTTTTTTAGAACAATATTTCACATGAGCACTACCACAAGTATGTTACGCCATCTTACTAAGTGCCTGCATACAGAAATTTTCCTGCTTGGTGCAGATGCTCCCCATGTTCCTTGCCAAACTCTAACTGCTGACACTCAAATGTTACCAGTGGCTTAGAATGGGGAAGACATTTGTCATGAAGTGTGATAGGAAGTGCTATCAGCCTTAGTTCAAAGGATGTCTAAATAGCTGTTTTTCCATGGAAAAAAAGTACTGTTGGGCAGCACTGTATTGAAGTGGTAACAGCAGGAACTTCCTCAGATGGGCCCAGCCCTCACTTGAAGTGATGCTTATTCATGAAGTATGCTTGCTGGGTCACAGAATTCTCATTGGTGTGTCTGTAGCTTTTGCTAATATAATTTGTCTTTCAAGTAGTCTTCAGTTCCAGCAAATGTCTCCAAGTTATGTCTAAATCTCTTGACCTGGCATAGTTGGACAGTGGAAATGTTCCATTTGCAGTGGAAATGTTCTTTATTCTAGGAAATCTCCAAGTAATTTCTTTTTTTTGTTGGTTGTTTTTTTTTACCCCATGGACAAGACCACCTTGCTTGCATGCATCAGTAGTGCTATTTGCAGACAACTGCAGTGTGAGTGTGCAGAATTTAGTTACTGTTCTACCCAAGGAACAGTGGGTTTCATATCTCCCTAAGTTTAGACAGCTGCAAAATGTAAGGTAGTTGTCTACACTCTTACAGCCAGTAGAAGCAGCTCCAGATCCATCATACCTCAAGAGAAGTGTCTGAATTGCAACTGCTCCCTTAGACTGTGATAACTATCTGCTGCTTAAAGGTAGGTGAGATGAATTTCACCCTGGATTTTCAGGTGGCCACAGTTGGTGGCTAGTTGGCATCTGAACAGAGATATTAAATAACCTTCCTCTGTTTCAGTTAATATTAGTGGTGAACTTGGAGCTTATTATATCACAACCTAATGATGCTTTTCTTTGGGTGGGCAAAGGGATGGGAACAGAAATCCTGTGTTAATCTGGTGTTCTCTGTTATTTTTAGTCAGGCAAAAAGGTAAGGAAACGTCCTGTTAGAAAATTTGGGTGTTTATCCTGGAATGCTTGTTACTGGGACATAAATCCTCTCTTGGTGCAGCTTTCCCTTCTAACACAGGCAGTAAGGAACCACCAAAAGCACTCAAGACTCTTCAGACAGTGATTTTGAAAGCAGACTGCTTATTAGTCTTTCTTGACAATTGGAGCTCTCCATTTTCAGAGTGACTCTGCACACTGATTGTCAGCTCAGCTTCTCAGGAAACCCCCAAGACTGAAGTGGGCTCCTAGCATGAGAATTGTTTCTGAATTTGCTGTTAGTAACATTTCTTCAAGTAGAACAGGTATTTTAGAAGGATGCTCATGTGTATTCCCAATATAAGTGTATTTGACTCTTAATCCTCTTTTCATGCACCAAGTAATTTCAGCTGGCTATGTGGGGCACAGTGCCTCTTGCTGAGGATGTGCTGGGGGTTGGTTCCTGGAGCTGACCTCTTTTTTCTGTGCCGAGACCTACTTTGTGGTCAGTCTCTGTGTGCAGCACCCAGTTGTGCTAAACAAGGTAGCTGGTTCTTTGGGGTAAAATCAGAATAGCAGCATCTATATCTAAAAATACAGAGTTACAATGCAGTTGTATGTGGATGTTGATAAGATGGGCACACTCTCCTGGAGAAGGGTCATTACAAAATGAAATGCCCTGTTACCAAAGTATAGTTACATTTGGGGTGAGATGCTTAAAAACAGTTTAGTGAGACAAAGATGCCCCTTGTATCTGGCTTAAGCTGCAAAAGGAATGCAGGTAAAAATGTTTACAGTGTGTCTTCAGATTTGTGTGGGTTGTAAAAGCAACCTTAGTGAAGAGAAGGTCGTGCTTCAGTTGACATCTCTATATGATGGCACCTTTGGGACTGGATCACTCTGGTGCCATTGCTCACTTAAGAGTGGGATGAGGGGACCTTTGCTGAAAGATGTCACTTTGCAGCCCTTGGGGGTTATCATTCTGCATTGAGCTTTAAGAAAATAGATCAAGTAACAAAGCTATGCCCTTTTCCCAATGAACTCAGCAAAGCTTGCTCACAGGAACACAAATCTCTGGTGAGTAATTCATTCCTGAGCAGAACAACAATAAAGCAAAAATAACCTGTGGAAGGTGTCCTCTTGGGATTCAGGTGAGTGAGCAAGATGCCTCCCTAGAAAGAACTGCCCTTGTAGGAAAGGAGACTGTACTGTCTGGTATTTAACAGGGTGAATAAATGCCAGCTCATAAATCACATTAGTGGGCAGGGTGAAAAATGCTTCTATCTGATTGAACTGTGGTTGTGTGGATTTGTTTAATCCAGCTAATGTTCCTATTTCTGGAGGTTTTGAATGTTTGTAGCTTCTAGCAGAAGCAGGAGTGGATGTGTTAAAACTGAACTTGTGTGAAGGAGAGGCTAGAGACAGGAAAACAGGGAGAAATAAATGACAGAAGTCCTTTCACAATGTGGAGGGTGGCGGAAATCCCCATATCTCTGGGGATTTACTGTTACAAAGCACCAGTACCTGTTACTTTGAGCTGAGCTGTCTGTCAAAGGTGGATCTTTGGAAACATTAATACAAGTTAAAATAGATATGGCACAAGTCTCTGTAAAACATCTGCTTTCTCTTTACATAATGAATTAACAAAGATGAGCTTGAAAGAAGTATAATAAATTATTCAAAAACCTCCTATGCTTTTGAAATGCTAACAAGTCAAATCCTTTGAGACTGCTTGATCAGATTATGGTGCATCATAAAGTAAATCTAATTGGATATATCCAGCCCTGAATTATCAGATTTACTAGTTTGGCCAAAATAATTTAAGCAAGGTATATAACGTGAGTGCTGTGTATAGCTGAAATAATGCCAAATGATTTTAATTATAAAAAATTCATTTTTAGAAAATAAGGAACTCTCTACCCAAATTCTCTACAGTGTGGGAGCTGGGGTGCATTTGCTCTTTTCCTAGACCTCTGCTTAGCAGCAGTGTTTGTGGCTTCCTTCTCACTTTTTTGGGTGACCAGCTTGAGGCCATAAGTGCCCCAATTTATTGAGTAGGTGCCTGGAACTTTGAGAACCAAGCCTTTTAAGGCAAATGTACAATCATAATAAAGACTAAAAAGTCTGATGGAGTTTGACTTGAATTTGATTACTTCTGATCTAACTATAATCATGATACATGTGCTAAAGCAGTTGGCTTCAGGACCAGATTCATTGTGTGTGTGAGAAATAAGCTTGCTGTAGGACCCACAGCACCTTCTACATGTATTGGTTAGAATAGGTCTTGAACACAATTAATTTGCTTTTAACTGTGAAATACGTTCTTCATAATGACCTAAACTGGAAAAGTATTTAGGTGTCTCTATGTACCTCACTCAATAGAGCTGACTTTACCTGATTAAAGTAAATAAAAGCAGCAGCTAAAGTCCTTCTCTGAAATGCCTAGGCTCTGTCCTCTCTGCAAAAACAGCTTTAGGGTGCAGCTTCCAAGCAAAGCCTTACAAAAGAGAGGTCTCTTGTCTCAGCACTTCTTTCTTTCTCACATAGGCCATTCTTGCTTTCCATCTCTTCCAAACCTTCAGGACAGGCTGACACAGATGAGAGCACCCAAATGGGATGGGACACAAACACTGAGTTTGGTCCTGCACTGCTCCCCTGTCCCTGCTGGGAGGCAAGCTGTGTGAGGCCCTTCTCAGAGCTGCCAGGGAGGGGAATGGAGTGCTCAGCTGGCAGGTTGCTGACAGGGTATTTATTACAGCTCACCTTCTGAGGCTCAGAGCATCTCTGGGAGAAGTTTAATTATTGCTTTTCCTTCCAAAGTAAATAACACTGAAGAAAAGAACACTGCTTAAGAACCTCTTCTATGCTTTTGAAGACTCCTGATAGGATCTTCTGGTTATCTCTGTGTGAAGAAATAATAAGGCTTGAACAGTAAAAGCATTCCTCTTTGGAAATGTGTTTTCCAGTGCTTGACCTGTGCTCATTGATAATACACTTACCAAGTGAACAAATTCTTTACCAACCTTAGCCATCCCAATGCCAACTGCATTTGTTATTCAGGAGCACTTGATACTGACCACTGCTCTTATGTCATTGCTTGGTGAAGAAGAACAAAGGAATCAATTTCATTTATAGACTGTAAATGTTTGAGCTTGGAGCACAAGAACTAGGGAGAAGCTGCTGTCTGTTGCCCCGGCTGGTCACCCTGCAGGGGGACAGTGGTCACAGCTTTTGTGTCTTTGGAGCAGAGGGAGGGGAAAATACTAATCCCAGCTACAACTAGAAATGCTGCTTTCATCCTTCAGCAGCCTGTGTCCAGACCCTTCAAAGTAAGTGATGTGCCAGTGTGCTTGGGGCAGCAAATCCCATTGCTTTTGTCAGAGGGAGGAAAATGTGTTTGTAGATCTAGCAACTCCACTGGTGATTCTTGCTTCTGGGGGGCGGGGGGTGTGGAAGTCAGGTGAATAGCAAACTTATCTAGCTGTGAAGTTTGTGCCAGCCTTGACAAGAACAGGAAAGCAAGGCCATCCTCTTGCCTCCAGCAGTCAGCCCTTGCTTATCAATGCAATAGGGTCTCAGGATCATTCTTTTGGACTATTTCTGAGCTCCTGCTGTGGTTTTGCCTGAAGTTAAAATCCTAGGTCTGGTTCAAGCCCAGAGTGGGAAATACTGCCATGTTGGTACACATTTGGTGTCTTGTCTTGAACAAGTCTTTACTTTGCAGATGATAGCACAGTACAAGACACTAAATGCAAAAAGGAGAGGTAATAGTGAGAGCAGTTTGTCTGGTACAGCTCAATCCCCAGGCTCTGCAAAGACAGCACGAAGCAACACGAAGAGCTAAGAGCTTGTGTGTAAACAGAAGGATGTGTAACAAAACAGCTAGACAGACGGAGGCACAGCCAGAGTAGTTTAAGACAGGCTAGGGTGCTAAAGGCAAATACTGTGAGTGCTAATGCAGTACAGGGAGTGCTCCAGTACAACCCATGCTCAGGAGCAAACACAGACCTGCAGAGAGGTTTCTGATGCCTCTTCCTGGTTTGGAGACAGAGTAGACAAGTGATGTGGACTAATAAAGGAGAAGCCAACTCTGTTGGCTTGCTGCCCTGAGTATTTACCATGTTCAAAAAGCATTGTGTAGGTTTCAGAGGTCCTCAGTCTAAGCTAAATCCAGCTCTGCTGTCCTGTGCTGTGTGGATTTGGCTGGGGTATGAAGGTGATGTAGCCTGAACCCTTAATTTGATTTGCTGGTACCCATGTCACCTTGAAAGGCTTCTCCTGAGTGAAGCCATGTTTTGTTTACACCATGGCCAGTCCTGCTGCCCAGGGGCTACTCTGCTGCTTCATCTAGATCTCTTAATAGACTAAGATGGGGCCCTCACCCTGACCTGTAATAGTGTTATTCAGCATGTGGGAAGCTTTGGCCTAAAATCACCTGTGGTTTGTTATTTTTTTTTATAATGAGACTAGGGACAACTTGGGTACCCAGGCACAGTCAGATGGCACTACAGATGTGAGAATGTGAGCTGGGACCTGCATCCCCAGCAAAGCCAGACAGGGCTAGTGCTGCAGCTGAGTTTACCAGTAGTCATCCAGTATATTTGTCCATTTTACAATTAATTTTTTAAAAGTATGACTGGCTCATAAGGCTCTCTAATGATTCACAGTAAGAGAAAAGCTCAAGTATGTTTCAGTATTGTCCAAGTGTCAGCTGAAGAGATGAAGCTGGTCTCCTGCCTTCAGAGGGAGTCCTGGCTAAAAGCTGGCCATCTGCAGGGAATCACAGGCAAGTGGGTGAGCACCTGGCAGATGTTTAATCATTCTGTGGATTCTGCTCTTTCCACTTAATTAAAAATCTGCCTGGTTGCAGACCTCCACTGGAGGATACAGCTCCTTCTGCACTTCTGCTGGGGAGAGGTTTGCTTTATTGCCATGATGAATGCTCAGGCTGTAGAATAATGCTTCAGCCAGACAGGGGAGTGATGGACTATGGAGTTTTGACTTAGTGATTGAATGTTACTTCTATACATTAAACTGGCCTAGCAGGACTGTCTGTCTCTGCTCCTTTGGGTGGAGATGTAGTCCAGGAGGGCCTGCCTATAGGTAAACTATTGCTTTGTCTATGAAGGAGCCTATGAAATGTTTGTATCTTGGAGCAAGAGCCCTCTGCAGAGGGTTGGTGTGGCTGCAGACAGCTTGAGGTGATGCAGAAGGGTGTCGTGGCTGCTTAGTGGTGGCAGTCTATCTGACTTTGATAGATTTCCTCTTCTGCAGAGTGCCTTAGGCTGTCTTCCCTCCCACTGCCCCCCACAGGGGTTTAATGGTCTCCTTTGAAGATAGATCTGGCTGAGCTGCTGGAGATCAGTGGTGAGGTGACACTGTGGGAAGGTGTCCCTTGGTCTGATGGTATGGTGTAGTCACAGGTGGAAGTGGGTGGTGCATAGAGGGGCTGACACCAGTGAATTGTGAAGCCTAACTCTCTTGGCCACCCTTTGCTAGCTCTGGCAGGGCTGCCTGACTTTCCCATAGCTGCTTTCTTTTGCATAGGAAGCAACAAATGTGCCCATTTTCCAAAATTTCAGTTTGACAGCCTGAAAAAAGGAATTAAATGCATCAAAACTGTCAACAGAAGCCACAAATCCTTAGCTTTTCTCAGTCTCCACAGAGCTATAAAATCCATAGAGAACTGCAGTGGAGAAATTATATACATATTCCTGGAGTAAAGCTCAAAGTACCAAGGTCCAGTTTGCTGGAAATCATCTGGCCATGACAGAGGTCTTGCGTGCTGTCTGCCAGCATAATTGCTGGGAGACAAAACTTGGCAGGGCAAAAGAAAAATGTCCTTCTGACTTTTCTATTTTTCTGCCCAAATCACCTTTAGGTCATTGCTTGACCTTTTTCTTCAACCCCACAAATGTCTGTTTTGAGTAGGCAAGAGATTGTCTTTTACATTTGTTTTAAGCAAAAGTGGTAAGGGCAGAGTTATGGATTATTTTTTTTTTTTTCTGCTCCATGTGATGGCAGAAGGATGCAGGAGGCCCAGAGCTGCTTGGTACACCCTGCCCATTGCAAGCACTGGTGTGAGTGGAAATACCTATAAAAAACCAGGCTTTCCACCCCACACATTGAGGTGGGAAATACTCTCCTGTCCTGCCTGTGTGGCTACCACCACCACAGCCTCTGTGGTAAGAAAGGGCACCTGCTCCAAATAACTACCTTGAAGGGGATGTGAGGATGGATTTGGAGGCAAAATTGACCTCTGTGGATGTAGTTGAAGTACCAGCTGCAGTTCTTAAGAGGTTTTTTGTTTGTTTTTTACAGCCCAGTGTGGCATGGGAATCAGACATTAGTGGTGATTTGCTACTGCGTGGGTTGTTAACTACTCTAAATGAAATGTTGCAGACTTGCTCAGTGCAGATGTCACCAGATCTTGCTTTACAGGTGATGTGGAAGAAATAGAAAAGCTGCTTTAGATTCCTACTGGGTAAAGATAGAGGACATTCTTCAGCTAGCACTAATCAGTGCAACTCCACTGAAATCCATAAAGATTGATTGACTGTGTTGGATCTTCATTGATGGCCTTTACTAAATTCCTGCTAAAGTTACTGGGCACTTCACATGGGCTTTGGCTCTGGGGAAGGACAAGTGAGTGGTTTGAAGACAGTGAAATATTGATTTGGGGAGACACCAATAAGCAGTTTGTCATAATAATTCCAGAACAACACTAATATAAGTCAGGGTTAGAGCAGGAATGTGTCATGGTAAAATCATGCTGCAGACTGTGCTGGCTGAGAGACTCCCAAGGTGGGCTGTAGATCTGCAGGGTGAGGAGGGAACCCCAAGGCCAGCACTTGTGGCCAGCTGGGCACACCTCTGGGGGGTGCTTGAAGTGGTTCTAAGGTTGAGGGGGTGTGGATGTATATATCCTCCAGGGCAGGATATCTGTTACAGGTAACTTGTATGAGCTAATTAAAGCTTCAGCCTTATTTCTTTATGTTTTCAGGGACTTGAATTATTCCTTATTTGTCCAAGTAATTATATTAACATCTCATCAGAACTAAGAGACCCAGATAAAAAGTTGTACTACGTTGCATTTACATAGGCTGCTGTGCTGAAATAATTTTTCTTTTGTCACTTAAAAATAGCATTAGCTCTTAATTTCACCAGGAGTCTTTCCCCAGCTTTGAAAGCTGCCCCTAGACACAAGTTTTGGTTCAAATGTTCAACTGCCTTTAATTAGCTGTATGAGAGTTTCTTGCATAGAGCTGCTGTGATTCATGCCAGCAAACTGTATGTGTCTCATATCTCAGCCCCATCTTTAATGTTGGTTGTCTGTACACAGGGTAACTTATGGGTTGGTACTCTTATTTCAGAAGCACACATTAGTTCCAACTTTTACTACACTGAGATTTGTTTAGCAACAGCTTTATGCTCTAATACATTCTGTTATATCAGAATGTGCTGAAAGTTTTGAACTTCATGTAAATTAGGAACTCTGCAAATGACTTATGGACAAAACCACATGGTCTTCAAAGAATCACAGAATGTTAGGGGTTGGAAGGGACCTAAAAGATCATTTAGTCCAACCCTCCTGCCAGAGCAGGATCACCTAGACCACGTCACCCAGGAACACATCCGGGTGGGTTTTGAATGTCTCCAGAGAAGGAGACTTCACAACAAGATGTTGTCATGGTTTCAGGGAGTGTGTTTGAAGAAGGATGCTCATCTCTGCACTGTCACTACTGATGATGAATGGACATTACCATTACAAGGCTTGCTAATCATGTGCCTTGTGCGTGGAAATCATATTTGGTGTGGGAAAAGCATCCATTAATCCCGTTGCCTCAGTGAATATGTACAAGGAAACACAAGGGGTATACTGTGTGCAGTGCAGGCTGTGCCAGCTGATGGCTGTTGGCTTGTAATCTGCACTTCAATGAAAACAAGAGTGCAAAGACTTCTGTTTGGCACAAGGGTGATCTGGGAATTGTCTGAACAGGAAGAAAAGAGATTTCTCAAAGATTAAATCATTGGAAATTTTGGTATAGAATGACAGCAAGAGTAGTCTGGTGACTCAGAAATTAAGAGGTCCTTGGCAATCTAAACTTCATAGTGGAATTCTCTTTAGCTGCTGATCAATCCACAAACATAAAGAAACTCTGTCTTTAGTCACTGGCAAAACTTTAGTTTGCCAGTTTCCCCTCCAATCCATATTGAAACCTTCTATAAGGTACTTCATTGCTTCAGTAGATGGAACTCAAGCACATGGAGAGCAAATGAAACACTTTGTGGCTATGACTGAAAAGGCAGGTGTCTCTGAGAGGATACCTTTAGAAAAATTGCTGAATCCATTGCAGTAGGCCATGAAATGAATAATTATTCTATGGTCTAAACTGAACAGTGTTCAAAATGGAGTTTCTTTCCCCTCTTTTCCTCTAGTATTTAAGGCATGTCATCATCATGTGATTTGAAAGGCAAACTATTGAAATTTGATTCTGTAGACTGGAATCCATGAGTCGATACCACCTTAAGCACTATAAATCATAGATGAGTGAGTTATCTTAAATGTGTGTGTAAGTCCCTAAAAAACTGCCTGGCTTCATGGAGTTGCAATTTTTAGGCATTTGAAGCAAACTGAGCAAATGGAGATAGTTTCTCTTCAAAGCCCTGCAGTGATTGCTCAGGTGTTAGTCATTTTATGCTCTTTGGAAAGGTGTATTTGCAAAAATAAACCTTCCCGTATTTTATAATGGGTTTTTCTGTTTTCTCTTTGACTCTAATGCACATGTCCTCTTTACACCCATGTACAGCCTTGAAAGGAGCTGTGTCAATGTGAAGCAGGAGTTGGTCTTCTGCATGTAAATAGTAATCATATATTTCTTTTCCTCCGTATCTACTCATTTCACACATACACACACAGCTACCATTTTGCTATTCCATGTTCTGTTTCATTTTTCCCCACATCCTGGCAGTAATTGATTTGGGACTTCTTTTCTCATTTGTTGCTTCCTTCAGACACAGTAATTTTCCCTTGTCCAAGGATCTATATTATTGATCTCACATGGTCCACTTCACTCTGCAAATGTTTCTATTCCAATTCCAATTGGATTGACTTTGGTTTGCTGGCCAATTTGAGAGCTGGCATGCTCATAAGTGACTCCTGGTGCCCGTGTAATACAGCAAAAAGCAAGATTCATCTGTAATGATTCTGAAGGGGGCTATTTATTAAGGCCACTTGGTGTTCAGAGGATCTTGTACAAGTCTCTGATTTTCTAGCCCTTGGGCAAATTAAATTGTTGGCTATTGTCAGACACCATAGTTTCTCTTGGCTGGGCGGAGTCCTGGGGACTGTTTAGGTTACACAACCTCCCTTGTGTCTTTAGAGCAATAACTCAGCCAGAAAATCAGGAAAAACTTTAGTGTAAAACCATTTTGAAATTTTTTACATGAGACCCATTTGTGCCAATAAAAGATTACTTACACAAAATGTCTATTTAATATCTTCTCTATTAAAAAAAGTGCTACTGCCCTGAATGGCTGTTGTAGTGAGGATGGTGTGGTTGGTCCCTTCCCAGGTCAGACAGCACTTCAGAGCAGGAATGGGATGAAGCAGTTCTTGGCACACTGATGAGAACAGCCTTGAGGTTTGAATGAAACTCTGAATGATGTTGCTTTAACTTCTGCTCCTAAGCTGCCTTTTGGGGGGTTTGCACCCTGAACTTCTACTCCCTCTTAGTTTAACTGGTAGTATGTTCTTCTACAGACTGGAATAACTGACTTTGTTTCTCTGTCTGAAGATGTGCAGCTCTGTTCAGGGGAACTGCATCCAATCAACATCATCCCTAAGAGGTTGCGACTAGGGTCCATTGAACCTGTTCGTGTGGTTTTTTTCAAGGAGAAATATCAAGATCAAAGTCTGAGAAAGCCATTTGATCTTCCAGCTGTAAACAACTATTAAAAGAGAACATATGCTGTATTTAATTACTCTCCATTGAGGTGCTCATATCCAAACTCTGACAAGCTGGTTGAATTTCTGTCCCCCTTGTTTGAAGCAATGGGTAGTTAAAGGAGATGGACATGGTGACAAAAGATCAGTGAGGAAGGTAGAAGAGTTGAAAAACTTTCAGTCTTTTAACCCTTTTTATTTTCTGCTGGAACTACTAGAATGCAGCTGAGATGCTGGCTTTGCTTTGGGAGTGTACCCGTGATTGCTCATTCTCATTCTTGTACCCACTGGTTGCTCACAAATGTATGTGTCCCTTCCCAACAAGAAAACTGGCAGATAGTTAAATCTGAAGAGCAGTTCCCAATTTTATAGTTAATTTTCAAAAAGTCTTTGCTTTTCTTCCTTCCCTGCCTTCTCCCACACTCATCAGATACTTGAACAAGATGTAGTGATGACCTCATCACACCAAACATGCAGGGGTTGAACTATGGACCCTAATGGAATTATCTGTTTGCTGAAGTTTACATCTGCTTTTACATTTCAGAGCAGCACCCAGATGTCAAAATTCAGTAGAAAACAGTGGATTTCCTAGTAATTAGTGTGAATTATTGAATTGTTACTCAATTAATGATTTATCTATGTTGCCTTGAAAGGTCAATTCATTGGATAACTGATCAATCTGGAATATTTCCAATAGCTAAGAGCATTAAAAATAGCCAAGCAGGTAAAGATTGAATACGTTCTTGTCTATCTTATGAGGAGACCCAGTGGATTATTTACAGGGTTTATATAAACCAAATTTATAAGAGTCAATGTTGACAAATTTTGCTTTTTTTTTTTTTTTTTGATGCTCTTGAAAAGTGATAGTAAGTAGTTGGGCTAAATTACATCTCTGGAAAACAATTTTTCTTCTTCATTCTCCCCTCTTTCAAGCTTCCTGGGTATGATTTTGTTCCAAAACAATAATGTATAGCCATGAAATGTTTTTGCCCCTCATCACTCCAGCATAGGAGAACATAAACTGAACAAACCTGTTTATTCATTTTGGAGGAAAAACAAAATTAAAAGGCTTCTGTGTATTGTGGTAATGTAATTCCTAATCAATGATGGTGGATTTAACAGAGATTTATGGGTTTTTAACTTGTAAGATTAATGACTACATACATTGATGCTGTCAAAATGACAGTATCATGGTCACGTACTTCATGGAACAGATAGCGACCTCCTGCCAGACACGTCCTTAAGGAAATGCAATTATTGCTGCCCATTTTACAGTGCTTAACTTTTTTCTCTCAGTAAGTGACAACAGAATGGGTTTTGAGCATAAATGAATCTTTCTAGATGAACTGTTAACCCTTCATGCCTAGTGGCTAGTTCATGAACCCAATGCCTGTATACTATTTTCTGGGATGGCCCTGGCAAATAAAATAAAGCAGTGCCAGAAGTACCATCTGGAGTCTCTCTGGAGCACTTGGCTCCAACAACCATGTGGAGCATCAGATCTGCAACGTGCCTGTCTTGTGTTGGATTTTTTTAGTGCAGCAGTCACTGGCAGTACACTTGGCAACATAACTTTTCCAAATGTGTAAGAACAAACACAGATGTATATCTGTATATGCACAGATATAAACATAAAGCATAGTGGTAAACTTCACATGCAACATACTTCAGGTAGGTAGGTGGCAAATGCAGATGGGGGGAATATCTGCTTTAGCTGTGGCTATTCCCTGGCCAGTGGAGTTATCAACATGTGGTTATTTGTGTGATTATCTGACTGTGTCCCAAGAGCTGGATGATGTGCCAGGTCTGGCACAGGATCCAGTCAGACCTGCCATTGATTGCCACTGCTCTGCTGTTTGGTAGCTGAGATGTCCTGTGTTTACTTGTGGGTCTGTCATGTGCTGTACTGCAAGATATGCCAGCACAGACTCTTCTTGGGACTACAAAAATGATTTCATGAAATCATAGAATGGCTTAGGTTGGAAAGGAGCTCAGAGATCATCTAATCCAACCACCTTGTCATGGGTAGGGACACCTCTCAACTACACTAGGTTGCTCAAGGCTTCATCCAACCTGACCTTGAACACCTCCAGGGAGGGTACATCCACAACTAATCTGTGCAATCTATTCCAGAGTCTCACCACCCTCGTACTGAAGAACTTTTTCCAAAGATCCAATCTAAACCTATTTTTCCTCAGTTTATAACCGTTTCCCCTCATTCTATTGCTGGACATTCTTGTGAAGAGTCCCTCTCCAGCCTTCCTGTAGGATCTCTTCAGGTATTAGCAAGCAGTTATAAGGTCCCCCCAGAGTTTTCTCCTGGCTGAACAATTCCAGCTTCCTCAGCCTATACTTGTAGCAGAGGTGCTCCAGCCCCTGGATTATCTTTGTGCCCCTCCTCTGGTCTTGTTCCAACAGATCTATGTGTCTCATATGGCAGGGACAACAGAACTGGATGCAGTGTGTGGGGGTCTCACAAGAGCAGAGTAAAGCAGGGGAATCTTCTGGCCACACTCGATGCATCCTAGGATCCAATTGGCCTTCTGAGCCACATGGGGCACACTGCTATCTCATGTTGATTCCATCATTTTGTGTGTTGCAATGCTACTGGAAATTTACTGCCATTACTGACACCTGCCAAACTTTATATGGAAAGAAACTTTGCTGTGTGAGCTGGTCTTGATTCTTGGAATTGAATAAGATTTTGTTGTGCCCAGAAACAGGGTAGTGGTGTTTTGGTTTGGTTGTCTTTCTTTGTTTGTTTTGTTGGTTTGGGTCTTTTGTTTGTTTGGGGTTGGTTGGGTTTTTTTTGTTTGTTTGGTTGGTTTTTTTTGCTTGTTTGTTTTAAGTAAAATTGAATATTCAGTGAGATGGTTTTTGATGGCAGATGGTTCCCAAGGACAACCAGTCTTCCTCATTCACATGCTATGTCTACCAGTCACCTCTGTTTGGGTGCAGCAGCAGAGGTGGGATACAGCTCTTATTTGGTATGAAATAAAGCTCAAGTATTCCTTTTTAATGTGTGAGAATTTAGAATTATCCTATTAACATTTAAAACTGCAGTTGGTTTCCTTGGCTTTCCTAAAAATCCTAAGGATGCTTCAAGGTGGAAATGTAGATCTTATACCTTAGTTTTGTATAGACTTTACTTTTGTGCTTGAATGTTATGTTTGTCCAGGACTTTCAAGGCTGTTCTCCTCCACCATCCCCCCAGGGATTTCAAGATGGTAGAAATGGCTAGAATGTGCTAATAGCCATCTTGGAAAAGTATACCATGTCTTTGTCTCATGGATTCTCCAGCCTTGGCTCTGTTTTTAGTCAGTAGCCTTCTGTCCATTTGTAACTTCTCTTTGTGTTTCTTATTTGTCTTTCATATGCATTCAGTGCAAAAAGCTTGATGTGAAGTTCTTGGCCTCTCTCTGTTAGTGACCTGATTTGAAGCATAAGGTTGTTCTCTGGAGGTGGCTGTTACTCCTTTCAGAGCAGAAGATAGCAATGTAACAAGGCCAGGGTGACCTAAATCACTGACCTGGTTGTTGGTGCCTGTTTCTTCTAAATATGCAAATTTCTTGTTTCTGAATCTTTAAACCATTGTGAAAAAAACCAACCAACCAACCAAAAACAACAACAAAAAAAACCAAACCAAACCACAACAAAACCTTAATCAAGCCTGCTTTTCCTTTATTGGTCAAGGTCTGAAGTCAAGTGTTTGCCACAGGAACTTGTCCTGAGTGAGTAGACACAGTGCTAGCCACATTTGTTATTGATGGACCACGTTCAGCTTAGTATGGTGCTGTCGGGTAACACTGGCTCTAGCACAGCCATCCCTGGGTGCTGGGCATGCATTGAGATTTCTGAAACCTTGCTTTGGCTTTAAAATGTCTGTTAAATGTGGACCCATCTATTTGCAGTGCTCCTTATGGCAGGTTCCTGCATCAATGCACTTTGTAAAGCATTTCTTAAAAAAAAAAACAAAAAACAAACCCAAAGCAGTGCTCCTGGGGAGTGTCCCCACAGTCCTGGAAAGCAGCTGTCTGTCCTGACCCCAGGTCTCAAAGCAAATCTCCATAGCTGCTGAGAGGCAGCCTGGCCAGTGAAACCTTAACCATGTGCACAGCTCGTTATAAACTTGTATTCACAAAGCATTCATGTGCCTGCAGATACCAACGTGTCCATGTCTGGCTGTGCTAACACAGCCTTCAGCTCCTGGTTCTGTATTTACATGAAGAAAAGGTTGCATTTAGGAACTGTAAAATTGAGATGTCTTGGTGATGACAATGTGATTTAAAAGGCTGATTCAGATGAGCAGCTTCTGAAATACAGTTCTGATGGATAGGTATTCTGTTCATCCATTGCTTAGCTGGAAGCTCACCGGACACGAGCAGCTCACATTTCCAAGCCCCTGCATGTTTGAGCTGTCACAAACTTCATCAATGAGCATTGTGTGGCTGTTGGGAATGTGCTAGAGATGGCTGAGGAGATGGGGCTTTGCAGGTGCAGGAAATGGCTTTGCTGGGAGGCAACATTGGTGGTGGCACTTTACAACCAGCAAGGGGCTGGTATGTCAGGCTGAGAACCCCCAGGAACATTCATTTCTCCACCTGCTTTCCCATAATGTGAGGGCTGTGTTTGAGATTGCCAAACTCAATGGCCCATGAGATCTGTGTTGAGTCAGTTGAAGCACTTGCTCCAAAAGGCAGGTGTGGCTTCAAATAAGTGTGGTAGCTGCTTGTGGGATTGTTGGGTATACAAACTGGCCCCCAAGGTCAAGGCCAGGATATCTTCTGTAAGAATGCAAAAGCTGGGTTTTTTTTCCCTACCTAATACCCACTGCCACAAGCTCTTGGTTAACAAGAAAGGAATCTAGGTCCCATTTTCTGAACCATGGTTACATTAGAGAAATGGATGGGAAAGGGAACACACTGGTCCCAGTCTGCCATATGAGTAGGTGTGTATCTCAAGAGCTAAGAGATGTATAATGACCTGGGGGGAGGGAATATATGGTAAAATACTAGCTGCAAAGTGAGCTTTGTCTATTAGATAAATGGACAAATGAAAGAATAGCGAAGACTTTTAACTCAGATGTATTAGTTTGTTTTCCAGAAAATGTGCACAATGTAGATTTTCATTGTTCAGTCTCTTAGGAACATGTGAGGATGTGTTCTTTGTTTGGCTGGGTTTTTGTTTGTTTTTGTTTTGTTGAATCTGTTTAGTAGTTAATATTTTCATCTCGTGGAACATTTAAACCTTTAAAAGCTGATATCAGACATTGCAAATGCTGGAACATAAGTAGAAAAATAACTTTTTTTCAAGTTCAACTTCCAAGTTCCTCTTTGGAAAGGACTCATTCACCTGAATGTATTCCATGTAGAAGATCTTAGTGAAAATTCAGTACAGCCCTGGCTCCTTTGCAAGCATGGAAACTCAGATTAGAGCAGACATTAATAATCAGTGTAAACACCATGCCTTTTCTCCTGAAACATGTAGGGTAAGGAGTGCTTTGTCTACATTTTTTTTCCTGCAAGGTCTTGTATCAGAGGTCAGTATCTTGTCTGTGTTCAGTGGCTGCTATGAAACCAAGGCTGTGGTCATCTCCTTGCCATTCTGATGCCCTGGAGCAGCTCTTGGCTGGGCCCTGCACCTTTGTGCTTGAGGGTTCTGTTAAGGAAGCACCCAGACATCTGGATCAGATCTGCACCCACAGCATTTCACAGGCTATGCAGGTGCATGTTCTGATTCCCAAATGAAGGCTTTTTTTTTTCAGTCTGTGTCCACAGACTGAAAGCCCTAACATGGTAAGATGGGGCATGGACTTCAAAAGCTGATGAACTTGAGGTGAGCAATCTGTAAAGGGCAGACAGGGGAGACAATCCATTATACGAATTTTTTTATATACTTTTTGGCATGGAAGAAGTATTAAAATTCTCCAGCTGTCCCTCAGTGTAGCCATTATATGAGACCCATCTCTCAGAGGCACCCAAGCATGAGTGGGACTGGAGAAGCAATTTCCCTTTGCAGTTAGGTTTATGAATGTTTTCAGTGAAGTGGAGCACCTTCACATCCAGGCTCAGAAACAAATCTTTGAGTCAGCATCATTTCCAACCTCTATGAACCCAAGAGGAGGGAATCTTGCCTGTTTTTTGTTTGTTTGGGTTTTTTTAATTAAACCCTGGACATGTGGGGCAGATTAAACCTTCTGCTGATGTTCCAGAGTCTAGGACTTGCCTGGGATGAAAATGTAGAGTTTTCAATTTGCAGTGGGATCTGAAAGCAAACCTACCTTGTGCTGAGCTTGGCTTTGTGGAGAGTGTTTAAATGCAGTGCTTTGCCCAGTGGTTCTCACCTGAGCAGGGCAACAGACTGTCCTGCACGACTGTGCTCATCTGATGAGGGAGCCCAGAAAATACCCGGGAAAGGGACTGGTTTCAAAACCATGGGGACGTGCTTCAACTGTAGCCCCACACAGCACTCCTGGACCTTAGCCATAGCTATGATAGGAGCAGGGACCAGTGATTTCTTGGTGTTCATAAACCTGATCCTGGGTCTTTGCAAGTGGGCTGTGTGTTGCTGTAATGGGGCACAGTCAGGGTGCTGCTGGGCATCATCTTTCACCATCTGGGGCTTTTTCCTCCCTGATACAAATCAAATACCTCTCTAAGTGGGCAAGCCTAGAGGTAACTCACTGCAGAGAAAAAGAACACATCTCCCAAAGACCTTAACAGACACAGCAAAGATCATGATAAAATTAACTGCTAAAAAAAAAGGTGTGTGTTTATGGAAAGCCCACATTATATTTATCCATTGCTGCAAAATGGCCACTGCTTTTTGCCTGTGGATTCCTCTGGGTTGTTTCTGCTTTCCTCACTTCAACAATTCCTAGTAGCTTGTTTAAACTGTAAATTTCATCCCTTCTCTATTCATTCTCCTCTCTGAATCTCTGGTGCAGTTGCTCGCACAGAGCACGGTGGTTCCTCATATTAAGCAAGGCTCTTCTTCAGACAGTCTACAGATGCGTACCCTCTTCTTCACCCCACCAGCACTACTGACCTCTCGGTGTTCCTAGGTGCAAACACAGAGTGCTGTGCTTCTCTTTGGTGTATGCTGGGCTTGACAGGGAGTGGTGAATGCCAGGCACGAGCCCTGCTGCACGCATCTGCTGTGCTGCTGATTGCTGGAGTTGACACATACGCGCTCCTGGAAAAGGTCACACCAGTGCAGGATTGACTGAGATGAGAACTGGTTTATTATGCATGTAGCTCTTCCTGCAGGCAGCTAATTAAGCAGCCAGCTGCAGCCAGATGTCTGCTGGAGATCCTTTGGGATGCATGCAGCTTTAGAAGATGGTTTGGATGACTTGTAGCTGAGCCTGTTTGTCGGCTCAGCTGGGTTTGTGGTGTGGCAGCCTGGCACGGCACGCTGGGCTGCTTGGTGTTCACACCGCTGCTGTGTGGAATGTTGGAATGGGAGCAACTGCCTCTGGCTCACTGGGAGTGTGTGGGCTGTGCTGGGCACCCAGGAGGACTCTCATTTCAAACACTTTTATCTATTGGGGTATATCAGGAGCAAAACCTATTAGAAGTACCTTGGTTCTCTTAGTTCGTGTTTTAACCTGAGCCAGCTGCAATCTATAAAGCAGCTTTCAGCTAATTTTTCCCTACTTAACCTCTATTAATACTTGTGATCAATAACAACAGATGCTTTTTTAAAGAGACTACTTAATCAGATCAGAAAGATTTAGACAATGTGATTCATTTGACATCCTCAACTTGAAATAAAAATAGCATCTTCTGGTTTTGGTTTCTGCACCTGAGGGTTCTGTACTTTGCAGTTCAGTGATGGGGGGTTGCTGGTAGCAGCACCTCCCCAGGCTCCCTCATTTCCCCAGATATGAAAACATGTTAGAGAGCAAACTCATGTAGTGTCCCTACAAGGCAGTGGCTGGACAGGGGAAGCTGGTGTATACAAGCCTAACAGCTCTGCCCCAACAGAGCAGCACTGCCTGGCTCCAAGTAGGAGGATGGGGTGAGAAGGGAAAGGGTGTATGAATGGAGGATGCTGGGGTTGTGGAGATAAGGGGAAGGAGAGGAGGACTGGAGAGCTGGTGGCTGTGGATGAGCCCAAGGGCTAACTCAAGGCAGAAGCAGGGCTGGTAGCTTGAAGATACCAGGAGCTGCTGGGGGAGCTGGGGCATTTTGCACATTATGGTTCAATGTCACCAACGAGACTTCTTGTCTTAAACACAAGCAAAGCATTTAGCTAACATTTTTTGTCCTGTGTTCAGCAGGACCTGCTTAGGATTCATAGCATAACATGGGAAGCTGGGTTGTTTCTGTTTCAGTTCAGCCCCCCAGTGATAGAGCTAAAAGGTGAGGTAATACAAATGATGCCTTTTCTACTGCTCCTGTGTTATTTGGCATAATTATCACTTCCTTGAAACTGCCTGCAGTTCAGTTGGGTAGCTTTATGTGGATAAAACACATGAATTGGTTTGGCTGCATCCCTGGGTGATTTTTAGTCTCATGGCTGGTTCCAAGTACCCCAATATCTGAGACATATGCTAATCAGAGGCTTTGATGGATTTCTTCATGAACACAACATCTCAGATGTTTACTTTATCACAGAAATGTAAGTGTGGAAGGTCTGTACCTGTGGGACAGAAAACTGAGAGCTCAGTTACAGAAGAAGAATCAGTTACATTTACAGAGATGACTGACAAGTGACTAGGAAGGTACTGCTGGAAACCACCACCTGTTACCAGGTTTATAGTGATATTTAATTCACAAGGTTGAATGTCTCTAATCTTGTTGGAAAGCCTGTCTGTCCTGAGGCTGGGCTGCAAACTCTGTTGTAAAATCCAACAGGGAAAACTCTTGACTCATTTAAATTCTGTACCCTTTTTACAAGCCCTTCTCCAAGTGAGCAGAATGGCTGGTGGAGGCAGGGCTTGTTTGTACAATGAAGGCAGTGACTCGGGCAGTGGCCCATGACACTTCTCTGCAGTGCTTTGGGTGAGTCCAGCAGCTGAGATGAATTTATGCTTGTCAGGATGACTGGCTGATGGGGAGCTGTCTACATGACCAGCATCTCCATCTTGCAAGGTGAAACCCAGCTGTGAGGCAGATCCACGGGGGATGGTGAAGGGACTTCTCCTGTGATTTGGCTGCTGTGACAGTGCAAGAGTAGGAGTCACTGATGTTTCAAACCACTAGAAGCTGATCCATCCTGTGATACCTTTTGCTGCTTTTTATTTGGGAATGTGAAGGCCATTATTCATCTTCAGTGCTGGGCCTGTACTTGGGGATCACTGCCCCACTAGGAGTTGGGCTGCTGGAGCAGGACCTGTCCTGGGGACTCTCCCCTTGCCATGGTGTCTGGGTTTTCTGGCTCATAGTTCATAAGCAAGTTTCACTATCATCTGGTGCATGCAGATGACACAGCTTTGATTTGCCTTTCTGTGGCACTATCTATGCAGGGATGACACATGGGGAGCTGTGGAGGTGGCTCAGCCTTGAGTTGTCCATAAGTTCCAGGCCAAACAGGGTCATGCTGCACCACATAAAGAACCAAAACATGAACTGAGCCTTGAAATTCCTCAACAAATGATATGTCCTGAGTCTCAATTCAAACCACTATCTGGTTTCCTGAGAGAGCAAGATAAGGAGAGCCTGAAGGGCTTCAGTGGTGGTTTCAGCTGACAACTTTTGCATATCCAGGCATAGTCCAATTGGTCATATTTTTGCCACAACTATCTGGAGGGTTCCAGCCACAGCCTTGTGTATTCAAAATGAATAATCAGTCACTAAAAACAGGGGATAAAAGTGCTAAGGTTTAGTTTAGATTTTGGTAGTCACCTCTCCAACCTCTCCTATATGGAGACCCTTTCCCTTTGGTCAGGACATTGGCCAATGTGGCTGAATATTCTAAGATTGAGAGCCCTTACCTAGAGTAGTAAGTGAATATTTAGCATGCTGTATGTTTGCAAACATGGCTGATGAACACATGTAGAATATTTAGCAAGCTTTCTTATATGTTATAGTGTATTCTTTTAAGTTGTCATAGTCCATTCTTCCCCCTGTATCCATAAAAACCTGCATTAGTGGCATATAAGACTTCAAATAGATGGTTTGCTTGGGTCTTACAGCTAAACCTGTGGGTTCAAATAAATCGTTTGCTTAAACCTTGCAATCCATTCTCTTTTTGCCAGATGTGGTGAGGACAAGCATTGTGGAGTTCCTCTTTCCATCTGTGTTATTGAATTTCCTATGACCCATTTTCAAGGCTAACCTGCACCCAGTGGACCTCCTGGAGCACTAGGTTGTCTGCCTGGACACCCTGAGCTCCTGCAAAGTCCTCAGGCCAGGGGCTGTTTCATTATGTTGCTGTACAGCACCAGCCAACATGAGATGTGATGCTCAGCTGAAGGTCTTTGTTATGCTCTATTATAGCAAATTAATCTTCTGAATGTAATATTCAATACCCTACTTTTGCCCATGGTTTATCTTGTCTATTTAGTCTGCTAAAAGAAGGTGCTGAGTGAGAAATAGGTGGAACAAGGTTCCTAGACTGTTGGTAAGGCAGAAAAATATGACTTTTTTTTTTTTTTTTTACAGTTCTGTAATTGTAATAAATATTTATATGTCTCTGGTCCACTGTAGCAAGGTAATAGTAAATTTCATTTGTGATGCTTATTTATTACAAAAGGCTGGAGCCTTTCAACCCCCTTATTGTGTCTGGCAACTCCTGGGAATTAATTGCATGCTGTCAGAAAGACAGAACTCACAAATCCAACCCCAGCCTGCTAATAGTGGGATTATTATTTAACAGTTCAAGACTCTGTGAGGCTGCTTTTTATTCTCCTCTGCTTGGTGGGTTTAAAGAGGTTTTTAAAGAACTGAACAGCTGAGGCAGAAGTCAGTGTGAGTTCAATGGGGAATGCATTAGCAGCAGTCTACTGTCTATAGCATCCTCAGTGAGTGCTGCTGAGTTAATTGTGACTGCTCCCAGGAACAGCTTTGAACTGTTGGTGGCTGCCATGGCTCTGGTGTCCATTGAAGCAGCCCCAGTGGGGGGATTGGACTCAGAGGTCACCTTTGCTGTCCTTTGAGCTGAGTTAGGAACCTGATGAGCTGCCTAGGAAGTGCAGGAGAGGCTGGTGCAGGTCAGGGTTGAAGGACTGCCAGCTCTGAGGATGCACAGTCCCAGCCCATCCTGCTGCCTGCCTCATCTTGTAATCCTGTTCATGAATCCACTGAGCTCTATTTAAAACCAGTGGGAAGACCTGGGCTGCTGGAAAGCCTTTTGCTGAACCTCCCTGATTTGGTAGTTAGAGATGGACTTCTAATTTCCAGGACAATTTACCCAAGGGAAGTATATAACCACATATTCTTGTTCCAGCTCTGTTTCTTTATCAAGTTTTCTCTACTGCTATTTATCCCTTTCTATATACATAGAAAGATATAGATGCATATGGTGTATGAAGTTTGGTAAAATGCAGTGAATACTACTCTGTCTCTTTAGAAATGTCTGTGATTCTGGGATTTTTCTCAGCTGCTTTCTGTTGGTGACTCATCATTCAGCCAGCTGGCACAACTGGGATCTGGGTTGTTTCTGACTGCTGAGGTTTTATAGCAAATGTATTGTTACAGGGCAGACAAGTGGAGAGCCTCGTGTTTATTACTGTTGAATTCATCCCATTCTTATAATTTGAATCTTCAAGGTCATCTGGTTCTTAAATGAAATACCTTTCCTTCAGTCCTCTGCAGGCAGCACGGTGCCTTTTCTAATAGTCTGTACACTTCATCAGTACTTCCCACACTGCTGCTGCTAATGAAAGGACTGCAACAGGCAGATCCCAGGCTGCCTCTGTAAGGAACAGCTCTGATAAGCTCCATCACATCTGACTCTCTGCCCCTTTCAGCAGTGCCCTTTCCCCTGACTTGTCTCCTTGCTGTCCTTTAAAATCTGTTCCCAAGCCGTTGACAGCAGGGAGATCTGGCAAGTGGGTCAGGCACTGCCTGGATCACCCTCTCCTCTTACACACTTAACCCTACATTTCCTGATCTGACACTGGGCTTTTCTAATCAGTTCCTTTTCTTCTTGCTCTCTGCTTAGTTTTAAGTTTTAAAATATTAATTTAATGTCCTGCTACTTCTCCAGAGAAGCTGGGAGCTTGATCCCACGAAGTTGTACATTTGATGAGGCTATGAATTCTGCCTAGTGTATTTTTTGATTGCTTGGTCTTCCTCCATGTGCTGTCCATTGAGGTCCTGAATCTACTTTCCATCTCTAGTATTTTATATTTTCTCACCATAGTGGTGGCTTTTTTTTTTGCACTTTCTGTTTCTGGCAAGTTATGTTTGTTGTGTTCATATATTAAAAAATATGCAAATCTGTAAGCACAATGTTTCAAGAGGGATTCTTACCTCTAACATACTGAAATACTCTATGGGAACAGATGAAATCCAAAATGTTTGGGATCACCAGCTGACAGTGAAGGGAATCTGGATACACATCTCAGAATGCAAGGACTTGTAAAGACAGGAGCAGACCAGGCTGTAGAACATGCAGGTCATGTACATTCACAGGGAGGGTAGATTGGGAGAATTTTAATAGAATTTAATTTGGAAAAGATCTTTAACCAACAGTTAACCCAGCACAGCCATGTCTACCACTAACCATATCCCTGAGCCCCACATCTACATTATTTGAATCAAATTGCCATTTCTCCCATTTGCTCTAACTTCTGTGACTGAGTACAGCCTATCTGCAGGGAAGCTTATGCCATTAATTGTCATGGATGGATGGTGGGAGTTAGGGTTATGTGTTTTTGCTCTCCCAGGCCTGTCTGGGTATCTCATCACTTCCAGTGACTGGGGACATCAGCCTTATTTCCTGGCACCACATCTGCTTTGGACAGGTGTCAACACTTTCAGGTCTAACTTTTCACTAGAATTAGGGATAAGGATTAATTGACTTTAATAGCTAAACTTAACTTATGGCAGCTGGGACTGTGGTTAATAATGAAGAATTGGTCCAATAATAATTTTATATATCTTGTATTTGAGATTTTATTTTAAAAGATGAATGAACATCCAGAAACCAAGGCCACATTTTACTGAGTAATGGTTGCCAAGGCCCAGTCTTATCTGTAGTGTATCATAAGTACCTATAAGTCAAAAGTATGTAATAAAAATCTCTTAAGTTCAAACAATAGCTCCAAACACAGTAGTAAGTTATGCACCATCTCATCATTTATTATAATACAAACAAGTTTGTCAAACACAATATATTGTCTACTTATGAAAATATCAATATTCACAATTTTAAATAGGTGATAGGTCCCATAATTTTATATACCAGCAACTCTTCTAAAAAGTATTTTGTTCCTAGCTGTGGTCTTCAAGGACATATACCTCTAAATAATTGTAAAACTGTCCATTCACAGCTTATTTTTTTCTAATTGTAGATATTTGGAAATAGAAATTAAATAGCGTACAAAAGACTCTCCACAACAAAGACAGTTTTGTCTCCAGGATACTTTTTTCCCTAAATAATGACACTATATGTGCTTGGTTAAGGTTTTACTATTGGAAAATTAGGAGGTACGAATAATACAGCAAGACATTGGCTAGTTAGCAACAGTCATTGCAAGATGCTTCACACAACCAAAAATAAGGCAAGTATTATCAACAGCAGCTCCCATATGGCAGACTAAAAAGTCAAGGCTCTATTACCCAAAGAGGACTCTAAGAAGGCTTCAAATCTCTGTTGAGATACAGCTTGACTTAAAGCCCTCCTAAATTGATGGGATTGGAAAAAACAACCACAAAACCCAGAAGCAGCCTTCCCTTTGACTTCAAGGGGCTTTGGAAGTAATCTCTTAAAGCCCTAAATTATCAGAAATGAAGTGACCAATCCACTGTATGTGAAAATTGCACCTTGTCTTTTCTAAAATGATATGGGAAAGGATTGCAATTTCTTTCCAATGAAGAGGCAACAGTTTAGCATGTTATTTTTAATGTGAAATGAAACATTAATGCAGAAATATTTTGGTTTTAAATATGGTAATTTACAAAAATACATTGTTAGGACAGAAAACAATCCGATGATACTGCTACTTAGCAGGATAAACATGTTACAAAAAACAATAAATTACACTATGTGAATGGCAGCATATGCCATGCACTTAATTGATTTTTTTTATAAATAAAAGCCCTAAACATTCCCTATTTTCTGTAAGGTTACTATTATATTAAGTAGAATAGTGAATTTCTTGTATAAATAGTTTTTTTCAATAGATACATTCTCAAAAATGAACCACTTACCTATATAGATATTGCACTTCAGACTCATTCACATGTAACTCAGACAAGCATTCCTCATAAGTTTAGAATAAAAATAAGTTATAAATACAGTGTTTTCCCAAAGTGAAACATACAGTACCTTTTTCATAAGGTAACTTTGGTTGCTATCGACTGACAAAGCCCAGAGAGAGGTTTCTGAGAGGAGGGTAGAAGGCATGGCCACAAAACTGAATTTCTGTACATTGAGTGACAATTTTAACCCTGTCACGACAAATACAGCAAGGCTGAGCATCCCTCTTAGGCTTTATTATTGCAAGTTAAGTGAGAAGTTTTGTTGAGATCACAGGGACAAACAGCTTACAGGGTGAGAAAGCTCCTTGTTTTCCTTTGAATTTGGGAAGATTTAGGTGGGTAGCATCCTTTGGTTGGCAGGGGATGAGAGAGGCTCAGTTCCCCTAGACATGTCCCTCTCCTTGGTCTAACCAGTGTGTTCCCTGGGGTGCTCCAGCACCTTACAGAGGAGTTCTGAGCATCCCTCTGACTGTTTTGCCAGTGAGAGAGGACTGGGAGGTGTGTGTTCCCCAAGTTGCTGGGTATCACATCTCTGTGCCCTTGACCAACCTGAGTTGCCTCATTCTATCCTGAGAAAACCCTTCCATGCAAGAGCCAGCCTGGAGTCCCAGGCTTAAGGGCTTGTGCCTTCTGCTTCCTCCAGGAGATGGAAGGCGCGCTCAGGGTTGGTGTAGGTTTTGCTCTTGCAGAACACCAGTGTGAATCTCTGCAAAAGCAACCTTTGTGGCAGAAGGGAACTGGGCTGTTGTCCTCAGCAGGACTTTTGTAGACTCAGTGCTTCTTAGGGGAAATAGACCAAAGCTAAACCATCTATGGGGTTTAGAGAGGTGCTTTCAGCTCTAAGATCCCATTGAAGTAGGATTGACTAGATCCCTTCTCAGATGACCTCACTATGTGAGTCCCTGAGGCAGCACCAGCTCCTCACTAGCAATGGAGATGGGTCCAGGCACGGACACAGTGCTAGCACCACGCTACTTCTTATTTGCAGTTACTGAGCAGCTGCTGTGTCCACTGACCACATTGTGCTTGTGTTCACCATGCAAGGAAGTCTGATCTCACATTCAGTAAGGCTGCATTAAGTGCCCAATACAGAAGTAAAAAGGTTTTGACATGTGGCTCTGAGAGTCCACATGCCAAGATCTGAAAAGGAAAAGTTAAAATAAATGTATTCTCAGCCTTCCTGTAAATCTCATTTTCTACACTCAGCATTGGATGCTAGGTTTTGAGTGTGAAGGAAGAGAAGTTAAGCTACTTTAAGTAAGGTAAATATTTAAAAGCCTTAATCCAAGCTGATCTATGCTTTTACTGCTGTTGGGTATTTAATGGATTTCTTTCACAAATAGCTTTTTAACAATTAAATAGCAAATCTGCAATAAAATGGCATAATCTGTCAGGAGAAAATCTTAGGTTGAGGTTTTTATATGTTAATCCTTAAAGGCCTGAACATGAGGGATAACTGAGAATATTAAGAAGAGTCCTGAAGGCAGTGATCACTCCAAATCTTGCACGAACAGCTTTGGTGGGAGCTCTGCATCAGGCAGGACCTGTCCTTTTTAGAAGCCATAACTGAAATAGCTGGGAAAAGATGCTGCTTTTGTTCTTGGCTCTAGAAACCTCCCTCCCTCCCTTGAGCTCCCCTGTCTCCATCACATTCTTAAATAACTTATGTGAATATTGGCAGCTCGCAGGATTGCTTTCCACACCAAGGCTGCAACAGGTACTACATTGGTCCTCAAGCCTTGTTCCAGTGAGCCAAAAAGGACTTGTTACAGTTTGTGTCTCACAGGCTGCCTCCTCCAACAAGGTCCTGGCAGCAAGACTGCATGTGGTGGTATTTCATATCAGAAACAACACAGCATTTTTGGCAAGTGCACACACCAGAAATGGCACCTTCCACAGTACATGAAAGCTTCCGTTTGCTCCGTCAGTAGTGAACTGCATGGTCAAGTAAGGTTTTTTTGTTGTGTTTTAAAAGGCTGTATTTAAACACTGTTGTGGCTTACCCCCCTCCAATGACTTTGGACTGCACTGGTGCTGGGATGCAAAACATTTGTGTGATTGAACACTAAGATTTGAACTCTGAAGCATGTTCAAAGTGCTATGTAAGAGACAGAGGCATTTGCCTTCTCACTTGCTCCTAAAATCAAGTGCTCCCATTCCTTCCTAACAGTCTGATCTGCCCTTGGTCTCCCAGGGAAATGAAATCAAATGATCCCTCTTCAGAACAGCTATTTCAGCAAATTACATCCTGAAGATGTAACCAATTGAAAAGAACTTGCACCCAGAAATTCCAACTATTGCCCTTTTCACGGTGATATTTTTATAGGCTTTCCATTCTTATCATACTGGTAAACAAGCATTTTGATGCAGTGAGAGTTGGCTGGGGAAATCCAAGGGCTGCTCGTTATGGAAAAGTTATGGTTTGTATAGAATTGTACGGGTTGCTTCTGACACTTAAAGAAAGCTTTCAGCGCAGCAGCTGCCATTGTGCGAAATCTTTTGCTAATAAAACAGTAGAGGAAGAAATTAATTGCAGTGTTCAGCAGCGCTAGCATATTGGCGATGTCTGACACAATGTGTACCACCCAGCTGTTGTTGATGGGCGATACGTAGAGGTGATACAGTATCATGATTATTCTGGGTGCCCAAAGTATGGCAAAAATAGAAGTTATAGTAAACAAAATGGCTGTTGTTTTCCCAGTGGAGTAACCTCGCAGGCGGAAATTGCTCTTTCGCCGCAGCTTGTACACGATGATGGAATTCAGGATGAAAAAGATGGAGCAGGGCACTAAGTAAACGGTAAAGCAGTGGATCCAGATGAGGACATGGTGCATTGATGTGCTTATATAGTCTTCGATCCAAATGTTGGGCCACCAGTAGTAGGGGATGCTGGTCAGAAAGCAGGTGATGTAGACGCTTACGATGACTTTTCGAGTGCGAGCTGGGTAGGAGACAGTGTGGTACTTCAGCGGGTGGCACACGGCTATATACCTATCAATTGTTAGTGGAACCGTAATCCAAATGGAGGTGTGGATGGAAGAGAATTCCAAGACCTCAATAATTTTGTCCAGTATCTGAGGCATCTGTTTATTTAAGATGAAGTCTTCCATGAGGAAGTCCACAAAGACGATGAAGAAGAGAACCAGGATATCAGCTGCAGCTAGTGCTAGAAGATAGTTATAGGAGGACTTCTGTCTGCGAGCCACGAGCTGGGAAAGGATGATGACTGTCAAGATGTTTGCTGTGGAGACAAACACAGAGTTAGGCAATGAAGATGTAACACTAGCTTTTCTTGAGTGCTTGCCTGGAGCGTTAGCTCTGTTCAAGTACTTGGCAACATGATTGCCTTATTGAAGTCCAAGAAACCAAAAGGCAAAGAGTTACATTCCCTCAGAGAAGCTATTGCAATGAGAGGAGTATGTAGCCCTGCTTTGGAATACACTGACATTGTATCCCACAGACCAGGATGAGGGACAGAAAGTTGCCATCTCCACTCCAGACACAAAGGGTCTGGTAGTGTCCAGTAGCCCTCTGATATCTCCTCAGAGCAAATGCAGAGGTAGAGTTATGGTCCTTGCTTCTCTCTGGTTGGCCCTGCTGCTGCTGCAGGTGTGGCTGCAGCATCCTAAGCCAGGTATTCTGAGACCCATGCCCATGTGCAGAGAGGCAGGGGGAGCAGGAGGAAAAAAGTACACTCTCACACTCAGAATTCCCCACTTGCCTTTTCTCTTTCTTGGTTTTGTTTTCGTTTGTGTGTTGTTTTGGGTTTTTTTTGGTTTTTTTTTGGTTTTTTTTTCTTTCCTCACAAATGAGAAGGGTGGGATGGGTTTTGGAGAGATATTTTTTTTTCTTTTTTTCCTTTTTCCACCTGGATTAGGTAATATTCTCTTGCCTGAGTAGCATTCCAGCTAAGAGGAGGACTTCCAGGGAAACACGTCCTCAGCTATTCTTGAGAGCTTCACATCACTCTTGAAGTTTTCAGCTCTGCTCAGGATAAGCCTCTTGTAATTCAGCCCTGCGTGTCTGACCCACTCTAACAGGGTGTGCTCTGGGGAAGCAGCTCCTTTCCCACTGCTGAAACTATCTTGTCCACAAGGATCTGCTTTCTTACCTGTCGCTGCTATTTAGAAGTCCTTTAACTGGAAGGCATTTTTCCTCTGGATCAGTACAGCTGAGCCTTTAAGGAACCCCTGCTGGTCATATCAGATGTGATGGATGTTCGGTTTCAGCCTAAGTATAAACACCCCTGACATGCCTGAAAAAGTTTCTGCTTACAACTCCTTAGGTACAATACAGACAATATGTACCTAAACCATGCCTAAATTTATAGCATGACACTTAAATAATATTGTGGTGAAGTGCTCGGGTGTCTTGTCTGTGCTATTTTGCTGTCTGGTTTGCTTCAGGCTTCTGAAGCAGTGATTCCACTTAAAGCTATGCTTTAGTGGCTGCCTGAACCAGTGCTATAATGGATGCTACTGCAAGGGCTCAGTCCTACAGCCCCCTCCCCACTGTAGAGACAAACAGCCCTTGAGAGCTTTTCTGGAGCATTGTCTGGACAGACTTGAACTACTTGTTCATGTTGGATAGAGCTTACCATGTAGTCTTGAACCAGGGAAAAAAAGAAAGTATCATTCTTGCTAACAGTATGGCTGGAATGAGACTGGCAAGACTGTTCCCATCAGAAGTTGATATCACTTGGCTTGAATACCTGAAATAGTGCTTAAAAATCAGAGTTCTGGTTTACTGTACTAGAGAGTGCCAAATGTTTGTATTTGGCATTTTCATAAGTGTTCTATAAATCACTTCTGTGCATTCGGGGCTTCAAATATTCCTGCCAGCTTTGATGGATTTCCCAAAACAAATCAACAGTAATTGTAAGCATTCCTCTAAATCAGAGAGAAAGGAAGTTGCTGACATTAAGGTAACGATGACCTAGCACATATATCCTACTACTGAAAGCACTCAGGTTTTTTAACTGTTTTACTTGTCACCAAAGAAAACCTTCTCCATAAATGCCTTCCAAGCTTGCTGTCTGTGAGCAGGTTTCTGCCACTGGTGAACTGCATCAGAGTGAAAGATCTTGAGTAATAGCCCTTTTTTTGTCACCTATTTTTGTATTAATATATTAGCTTTTTATCTTTGAACAAAACTAAACCAAACATGACAATCAACTGACTCCTTCCCTAAATAATAAAAAAAAAAAGCGTGATCTTCCCAGTGGTATTGTTTCAAATCACCTTCAGGGGAATTTTTCCAATTCTGCTCTCCATTAACCAGAATGCAGCTGCATTGATTTCAGCTCAGAGCAAACGTGGGAGATGGGGGGTGATATAGTCAGAACTGCTGTGTCATTTTTCACTTGCTTGCTTACGACATGAAGCTGTTGTGCCCACTGATGAGCCCTAGGTGTACAGTGAGTGATATACTGTCAAGATGTACCTTAAGCTGTAGTGTTTGTCATGACTGTGCAGCCACTGTTGGTTTTGGCCAGCTAGGCTGAGTGGCTCAGCTTCACAGATGTTGAATGGGACCCATGAGGTTCATCTCGTTAAATCCTCTGTATTTGACTAAATTCAGTAGCAGCAGCTGGAGCCACTGTGCAGCAAGGGGGATGCTTGAGGATATTGGTCACTGCTGGTAACTCCAGCTTGACTGCCAGAGTGGCTCCTGCAGGGATGCTGGAAGTTGAACCATGCCCAGGCATAGCAGTGCTGCTCCCCACCCCTTCTGCCCATTTTGAGGGTCCTGCTTTTTGGCCGTCCCCTCCTGTTTTTCTACAGGATCAGATTTCTGAGTGCTCCTTTCCTCTGTACCCTCCCCCCACCTTTCTGAGGGTTCCCAGCAACAGCAGTAGCAGCATGTACTGAAATGCAGGTTATTCCTCTAACGCCAGCGAGCTTTGCTTGCTGAGCCGGATTAGAAAATTGATCTGACAAAGTACATGCAAGCTCTAGCCAATTTCTCTACAAGGGTTATGGTATCTCTTATTGGAAATGCTTTCACTGGGATCACATTAGGCCTTTTTCTGGCTGGCTGATATGAAGGATAGTAATATCATTTACTTTGTGAAGACAGATATATATAAGAACTTGCCAATTGATGGTGTCTCAGGACAGGATTTTCAAGTGTTTTTCCTCCTGCAGGCTGTATAGGGGAAGCAAAGATGAGCTATAGATAAGTTTTAGTTCTTCACCCATTTCCTAGCTAGTGTTAAATTTGTCCTTGGTCTGCCCTCAAACACTACTGAAAGCTGAATAAAATGGGAAATGGTTCAGAACATTGCTCAGTGTCAACAACTTGTGCCCTTCTGCCATCATCTCGATGACACCTGGGTACCTACTCTGTGAGTGCCCCGTGAGCCATCCTTTAGGTCAGAATTACCTACTGTGGGTGAAAGAGGATGGAAAAGCATCTGAGACCACATTTTAACCTTCTTTTGCTCTAATTCTTGTACTGATATTATGGTTAGCAATGAGGACTATGGTAGAAATGTTACAAAAATACCTGTGTCTACTGTGATGTATGTGGAGCTACAGCTGCTGGGTAGGTCAGTGTCCCTAAATTGTCCTGAACAGTATACTACTTATTTCTTGCAATCTTTTCTAGGTACTACGTAGTTAAGATAATATGAATTTGAAGAAGATTGATCAGTGTGTTGGGAACTGATTAGAGGATGACAGATGGGAATTTATGCCAGCATCACTCACTGCAGTGCAGTATTCTGAAGTTATAAATATCTGGTTGAGAACCAGAGCTTGATTAGCAACTAGCTGGGTGAAGCCTCAAGATGCCACTAGCAGATGATGTGAAGCAACTGTAAGACATGGTAGAGTCCTAGTTCTTTCCCCTTAGTCATGAGGATGCCTTTGAGACAGAGCATCAAAATATGGCAACGTTCTAAGTCAGACTTTGTCATGCAATGCTTAACATTTATCCTTTGACACCTCCTCCAACTTGATATATTGAATACAATATATGGTATTTGTATTGATTACAATATCAAACTATTTGAATAGGGAGTGCTTGTATACAAATTGTAGCACTGACATTCATGCTATTGGAAGTCCTGTGTACCTGGGAGGGATCCTTTAGGAATAACTTTGGTGGTTCTCATCTGGTTTTGGGTTTGTTTCCCATTCAGAATCCATGCTGCCTTGCCTGTCGTGCCCTCTGTCTTCTGTGCCTCCTCGGAGCACTGCCTGTGATATAAGGGCACAGTTTTTCCCAGCTTCTTGCTTTCTGGATTACAGTCATAGCTCAAACAGTGTCTAACCATGGTCTTTGCAGGGGATACACAGCACTCCTTCCACTGACTATTATCACCATGTGTGAGCTTAAGCGGGAGCAACTGCATCTGTCTAGAGAAGAAACTGGCACATTTCTAGGCTTTGGTTTTGGTGTGATGTTTATTGAGAGCGTTTTACCCGTGCCCAGCAGCATGCCCAGTGAAACAGCCTTTCCAACACAAGTGGCAGAAAGTTGGGAATAAGGCCGGCTGTGTGGCTTGGTAGCTCAGCACCATAAACTACCTAAATGAAGTAGCCCTGAGTGTCACTTACCAAGTGTGATAAACACAGGTCACTGGATATAATGGACACCTTTTACCCAATACAGTCGTTGCTAGGATGCTTACAAATTATTGTGTAATGTACGAAACCACTCTGCAGGCCTTGCATTAGTCACCTGATTGGCACAGAGAGATTGGTTATGAAGGGGAAATTTAAATAGCTTTAAAAAATATGTTAGTAACACCTCCTTCTTAGACTTAGAAACTCTTAAGACTCTAAGTACACTAACCTAAAAATATATGGTGAAAAAAAAGAGTGGTGTTTTGGTTTAATGGGAATATATGATCTCTAAGCTAGAAGCCATATTAAAATGTAAACGGGTACCATGTCCAGCAGCCAGATCTGACCCACAGGTACTAACACAGACATTCACCAAGAGTTACCAGATTGAAGGTGAGGATGGTGTTCAGCCTTTACTTCATTTGCAAACAATCTGGAGAAGACTATGACAATGGGTGATTTCTGATGAAGGTTATATAATAAAAAATACTTTTAAAAAAGCTGTGGTGAAGTAAATATGTGTTTATTAATGGCTGGCTTCAGCTGGTTATATAGGCTTTTAAAATTACCTCTGGCTGCTCTTTGTCATTAAAGAAGATAAGGTGGTTCCATATTTTCCTATGCCACTATGGGGGTGTACAGCAGTTGGAGACGACCTTCAGGAATGGTGCCTGCTTATGGCTAATGTAATTGGTTCTTTTTTTTAACCATATCCTGAGATCTTCCCTTAAACTATTGCAAAGTGTAAGATGATGTTTTATAGAATGCAATTGGTGCAATACAAGTTTTTCCTTCCCTGACACTTCATGTGAGGACTGATTTTAAAAATAAATTGATTTATTTGTTGTCTGAGCACCACTAAACAGGACATACTCTCTGGGAGAAAGGGTCCTCAATGCCTTCTGTCAGTGCCTGCTTTATCTCTCAGGGGATGGAGAGGGATCCAAGCCAAAAAAAAAGATTGGCATCCCAAAAGCTACAGCAGGCACAGATGTGGCACTGGCCTCCACAGGAGGCTTCACATCTTATAGGAAGGCTTTTGTGTGGTTTGTGATGAGAAATCCCACGTGCAGGGACAGACCACAACAGCTCTGAGGGCAGAAGTTAACCTGGAGGTAGAAGATGATCAAGCTCCTGCCCAGGATAATGCAATGTCCCTTTCATACACCAGAAACTGGGTTAGTGACTGCCAGAGAAAATGCAGCATGGCCTCATGCTTCCAAGGCACAGGTGAATGAATGAGTTGCTGTTAGAGGCCAGATTCCTATGGGGCCATTTTTCTCAGTGACAGCATTTATTAGCTGGGATGGCTCTGGGAAAGGATGCTGTGAATGGGATACTCTGCTTCACTGCTGGCACTGCCTGGTCACAGAGGCCAGAGAAGTATTTCATTGCAGCCAAAAGCCTGTCCTCACTGTTGGAGGGCAGAGACATGGTAATGGCGTGGAGACGCCAACGGCCGGGTATTCACTTTGAGCCTTGCCAACTGCTCAGGCTTAAGTGCAGTAACTTGTCTGGCAGACAGGTGTAATTGCATTGCATTGCTTTTGTCTTTCCTAGACTGTCAGAGTAGGCTTTTTTTTCCATGACCTTTATAGAATAGGACTATTTTTGCAATATGAGAACAGCCCAGAAGGAATAGTAGGCCAAGATGCAGTATACACTCACTGGTGACACTTGTGTTAATGTGACAGGGATCTGGTTCTCCTCTTGCTGTCTTCACCCTCCCCATCCACCTTTTCTAAGTTGGGCCTACAGCACAGAAAGCCTCTAGTAATTCTCCCCCCTGAAGCTTCTCTTAGAGGCACCTGCATGAGGATAAATGTCTACAACTCAAATCCCAAAATCTAGCCTTTGCATTTTGCTACAAGAGAAGTAAAGCTTTCTAATGGAAATCAGTGCTAGGAGGAGATAATGCAACCTGCAAAATAATGCAGAAATCATAAAAGGGATTTGGTTATTTGGTATTATTATATGCAAGAGTATCTGGACAGATGGAGATTTTCAAGGTGGTTTGGGTGTCTCATTTGGCAGGTGTCTGTGGCTTCCAAATGTGGGCTGTCACTGATGTTTAAGAGCTCTCAAGCTGAGCAACTTAAGTTTAAGGATTACAAAACTATTCTACCCTTTTGATATTAAATGCCAAAGCATTGAGGCAGGTGCCAAAGGTATTTGATGGGACTACTAGGATGGAGGCAGGACATGATTTCATCAGGGCACTGGCATGAATTCTGTACATGAATAATTAAGAGGATTTTACTGTTGATTGTGGTTTTGCTAAAACCCAAAGTTTTTATGTCTTGCTTAAGTGTTAGCTAATGCAATAGGAGCCCATGCTTACAAACCCCATGGCCAAGTTTCCTCGGAGACTATCCTGATTTTACATAATATGCAGGAAATTACAGACTATGTAAAACCACTGCAGTTTGGCTTCGTTTTCCCCACAGAGACTGTACTACATCTGTACTAAATGTATCACTCTTTGGTGTGCCAGTCTGGCCACTGAAGAAAACACACCTGGAATTAACAAATGTTTGTGGAATATCCTAGTCTGATGTAACTGACTGACAGGTAATTTGTCTTGGAAAAAAACCCCAACCTTTAATGCACCCATCCATGCACTCAATATACCTTGTGATTGAAATATGGAGAAGTAAATGACTATACATTCTAGGGACACTCTATTTCAACAATTTCAATGAAGATGTGTTCAGTGTTTCAATATGCACACTTTTCTCCTCCTCTATGTGTTAAAGGGCTAAAGCTCTTTTTTGGTCAGCTGCACTTCTAATCTTGGTCCTGCTTGGTTGCCTCTACTTCATTCCCTCTACACAACCATACTGATGTCCTCAGGAACAACCCAACACCACCATCTGCCATCAGGTCATTGTCACCAACAACACTCTCAACACTGGGATTTAGCTACTTTACATATGTATTCATTCTGCAGAATGAAAACAAAATTGTGTGCCCAAGGTCTCCTGTGCTCAATGGGTTAATTTTGACTTTGTTTCCTTTTCTGTTCCTGTCAATGGGAAAAGAGATTAAAGGCTCAAAAAGACCACCTGAAACAGAAGGCAAAAGCTTTTGTGGCCAGAGATTGCTTTGCACTTGGTGTGTGCAAGCAGAAAGCACACCACGTCAGGACATCTCCTTGTTTGTTTGCCTACAGCAAATGGTGTTGACGTATGCGGATGAAGGCCTTCTCCTGCTGGCTTGTTTCTGCTGATTCACCCCCATTTTATGGAGGGGAGCAGAAAGAGGAGGAGGAGAGAACTAAGTAATGGGGTGGTTGAAGAACAGCAGGATATCAGACTGCCTAGTGCTTTGGAATGGCTTGACTTCTTAACAACTGGGGACTCTGCATTACCCACCTACCGTGAAAACTGGCTGTGCTCTCTCTTTTGTGTCATTGTCATTTCAAGGAAAAATCTCCTTTGGAGTTTTTCCTTCCCAATCCATTCTAGCAGCCTGCCATGCAAGGTTGTGCACTTCATAGTCTACTGAGCCTCCCAAATTTTGCACCTCGTTATCATTACAGCCCTGACAGTTTTGTTTCCTACTGATGTGGCGCAGGAAAAGCAAAGTTAGCAGTTGTAGTCTGTGGTGGTTTTTGGAGATTCACAGTCAAGAACTCTTCTGCATTAGCATGGATTCAGCCTTTCAGACTGGAATGCTTTAGTGGCCACAGTCTCCAGACTTACTGACTAAACCAAATTGCTACTGTGTACACACCTTCATGTTCCTTTACACATGTTCCTTTCTGTGCAGGAACACTGTAATGAATCTATTATTTTTCATAATGATTCTTCTTTCCTTAAAGAAAAAGCATTCCTTTTACAATAGGAAGTAACTAATTTTAAGCATGTTAGCAGCAGTTCTGTTCCCTGCTGTCCAGTAGTGTCACTGTACTGTGCTGCAGTGCCCTTCAGTTGCTCTGATAGCTGAGCAAAAGTTCAGCTAATTTATTTGTTCTCCTTTAAGCAGGATGCAATGTACTGGCTTTGAGTCCAATTCAGATTTTAAGTTGGAGAAAGTATGGTCTTTGACTGAAAGGGGGGTTGAATCAGGCCTCAGGAGAGTTGAGTTGTTATTCATAGTGTGAACTATCTAATGAGCGACAGCTGAAGAGAGCTGTTTTTTCAAGGTCACAACTCTGCAAGTAACAATTCTCCCATTCCTATTTCCAGATCTTCCTTTAGCACTTATATTGTTCAGATGTGCTGTTATGAGAGAGGCTATTTATTCAGGTGTTGTAAATGCTCTCTTTAATCAGAAGCCTGTACTGTGATTGCAGAAGAATACACTAGGCAGGAGATGGCAGGAATCCAAAACGGGTCAGACGCTTCTGCACTGCTGTGTGCTGTATGTACACCTACATTCTGCCTGCCTTGATATTTACTGGGTATTACATGTCATGTGAGTCATCAACAAACACTGCTACCTGTCCCCCTTCCTACTAGTGGTACTAAGCACAGAGATAGCAATGCTCTTCATTTCTCATTGCCCCTGCGCTGCCGGGGAACAGAGGAAGCACAGCTGGGCTGTTGTATGGTGGTGATCTCAGTGTAGGGATGCTGAGCCCACATCCCACTGGCAGTACCTGCCTTGCCAGGACAATGGCACTGGCTTTAACACCTCCCAGCTACCTTCCTTATTCCAAAATGATACATGGAGAAAGCTCCAGAAGGACCAGTTCTCCCATTGTTTCAGTTTGTCTGTGATTGAACTACAGTTTGAACGGACACAATGCAAATGTTATGCACCTGCATGTCAATCCAACACTCTAGGACAGCCAGTTTGCTGTCAGACCTGTTAGAGGAAGGTCCTTAATGTGTATCTCTCTTGACAGTGTTTTAAAAAGGTTAGGCACTGCTGCTGAACTTTCATATTCCTCTAGGTAATGACTACAGCTTCTCTCTGCATGGAGCCCACTGAGTGCACTCTGTGTATGGCTGGGCTTTGAATGACTTGGGTTGTTCCCATCTCTGTGATACCTTGTTCGGTAGCAGGGCTGTCATGAAAGCTACGTGTTTGCACCCTCCAGCTGGGAGCACCCAAGTGTATCCAGGCTGCTTTCCCAAGTTTGCAAAGTCTTGAATCTGTGTTTAGATCAGTGTTATTGGTTTTAAGCAGAAGTGTAAAGCACAAATAAACATTTGTGGACAAGTTTAGAGTGGTACTTCCCTGGCACATTGGTGTAGGTCTGTTACTTCCCAGGGATGCTGTAACGGTGCTTGGTATATGTCTGTACTTTTTGTCACTATTTGATTTGATGACCCCTGAAGCCAAGTTGCTCCACAGGTAGGCACCTGACCAGTGAACAAAGTGCAATCAGCAGTCGCACAGTAAGAAGGTCAGATTTTACTCTGCCTCTCTGCACTGTCAGAAGGAGGATCAGACCCCTGGAAGTACAGTCCAGGACAGGCATCAGTCTGGGAAATGTTGTCACTTAGTCCTTTCAGCAGCTAAACCCCTGACGGGGAGGGGGACTGCATGCAAGGTAACTCAGTGGCTGCTGAATCTTCTATGAAGCAGGAATCAGGGTCAAAGTCAGGGTTAGGGTCTTATCTCTCCCACATCCAATAACAACTGTTCTCTGGCACTTCCTCTCACTAAGCAAGAAATGCTTCCATTAAGCCTTCCTGCAGTCCCTCCCTTGACTCCTGGCTAACTCAGAGATCCCCTCAAAATAACAGACAGGGGGAGAGCAGGGATGGTAGAGCAGGGGCTGCAGAACTGCTCTGTAAACAAAAAACACCACTCCTCTAAATTGGAGTATGACTCTGCTTCCAGGGCTGCTGCTTCACTCTGCTCCCCTCTGCTGCTTCCTCACTCTACTCCTTGCACCAGAAGTTTCTCCCTGCCCCACACAGCCTGTTCTGGCACACTCTGTGGTTGCCTTTCTTTGCAGGGCTCAGCCTGGCACTTGTCTCTGTGTGCTATTGCCAGAGTAGGGGTGAAGGGATTTCACTGCTTGCTCTCATCTTTGCCTTCTTCAGAGATTGTGGTGCCTGGTTGTACAGGAAGAGAGAAGAAGCAACTGCTGAGCTGCTTGGGCTATACAGGGGAGGGGAAAGGCTGCTTTCTCTGCATGCACAACCAGGCCTGGCATCACTTGGCCTCAACGTGGAGTTGTTGAGTTAGCGAAATTTCCTTCTGACACTAGAGGAAAGGCAGAAACAGTTAACTGGTTTTTTCTCTCATCAGTCTTTCTCCAAGATTTATAGCAAGGAGTTAACTGTTTCAGCAAAACACTGCACTAATGCTGTATTTGAAGACAGATACTAGACACCATTTCTCATAAATTCCTGGCACCATGCAAAACTAATTACTCAGATCCTACAGACTTCAGGGCTCTTTTTCTAACAGGTAAGAAATGTGCTACCTTTACAATTTTCTAATGTTAGAAAACTGAAAAGCAGCTTCAAATCAAAATGTGATGAGTTTTTAGCACTGCTCTCGTTCCGTATCCTCAGTGAAGCTTGGCCATGTGAGTCTTCCCCTAAACATCCAGCTTGTTGTCATCTCTGTTCAGTCTCATGGTGAGAATCATAAGATTCTCATCCATTCAACATACTGTAGATCTGCAGTGTTTGCAGGTGTTAGTGCCAATGTTGGGTTCAGACAACGTGCTCTGAACAAGCTGGCAGTTCATACTAAATGTAAGTCTGAGGTATTCAGCAGTGCTGCACTACCAAATGCTTTGGCTAGTCCTGTTAAATGCCACCAGTGGTGCCACTGCTCTAATCAACTGACATCTCATCCCTTGAGAGATGTGTGTCACTGTGGCTAATTTGGATTGTATGCCGATTTTAACCATGGTCTTAGAATGACAGCGTTAGGTCTGTAATTACAATGTAGTATCCTTAGGGAGATGGTGTAAGTATGTGCAGAGCCCGCATTAAGGGATTCCTCCTGTCTGTGCATATTAAGACTTCTCCCCCATTTCAGAGACATACAAAGGCCAGACTGCTAGACTTAGCCACAGACTGCTTCATCACAACTTTTTCACCTGATAATCTTGAGAGGGTCTTGGTCAGTTCCTAGGAGACAGGTGCTGAAATCAGAGCTTGTCATTACTGTGGAGATCTAAGCAGCCCCTAAAGAATTGATAGAGGAAACTACCTTCTCATCCCTTCTGGCTGGGTATCTTCAGGTCAGGGCTGAGACTCATCAATGCTGTGGAGCAGAGACATTTGCCTATGCCCTGCATCATCTGTGGGCAAATACAGTTCTCTGAGCTATTAGCCAGTCTTGAAATTTTAATTATAAGCCAAGGAGTAAAAAAAACCCCAAAACCAACAACAAAAAATAACACAAAGAACATCAATTCATATGCAGAGCAGTAATTGTATGTGTGCTGTTCAGAGGCAGGCTTCTCTTCATGTCTTATTAAAAATGTTTCAATTAATTGCTTGAAGAAGGAATTAAGGTGAACAAAACATCTAGAAATTGTAGACTATTAACTGTCATTGCTGCTTGCCATTCTACACGGCACTTTAAATGTATAGCTGTACACAGACACAACGAAACTCTCTTGTCTTTCACCCCTAAAGTACCGACTCACCTCTGTGTAGGAGATAACTCTAACTTTTCCCCGACTCATTCTGCCTGTCCTTGAGACAGCTATAAGGTACTCTGAGGCTGGAGGTGTTAAGACAGGGAGCAAGCCATGATGTTTGGCTCCCCGGGAGGCACTTGTATGGAAGCTCTTCCTGCCAAAGCCCAATCTGTATCTGCAGAAGTGGTGCTGCTCGAGCAGCTTCCTGCGGACCTGTGTGCCAAGGTGTCTCATTGACAGCCTCAGACAGGCCCCTCTGGGAGGAAAAACCTACTCAGACCTCCACCTCCACTAAGACAGTCATGCCAATGTGATAGTTGTGTGGCTTCTGCATGCTTTGAGCTGTGGAGACCTGTGGGCTAGCAACAGTGCTTCACAGGTGCTCATATCCAAGCCTGAAGCATCCTTTTCTTCTTCACTTGGGGTATCTCTAGCTTTTCTCACCCTCAGCATCTCTTTATTGTCTTAGTCTCCTTTCTAGGCAGGAAATTTTGCTGAGGGTTATACAGCCTTGAAGCTAGTGCCTTTGAGCTGGGACTTTGTTTAGAAGCCCTGTACCTGCACTCAAAGATCTCAGTGTCAGCATTGCTGTTGCCTTTGCAAGGTGCTGACCCCAAGACTGGACTTTCTCTAAGTCCTGTTCTCTCTCAGCAGGAAGCCTCCTCAGCGAGGCAACTGACTGGAGCATCCTCCTTCCCCAGCCAAGTTCCTTACTGGTGGCATGTTGCTCCAAAAGCTACATCTGCCCCAGGGAGCCAGGCACAGACTTGCACCAGAAAAACTCAACAGCTACACTTCTGATTACTGCCACTCCAGCTCTAGATCGATGGGAGTCGGACCCGGCTGTCCTCGGTAACCGCTTTGCCTTCACTTGGCCAAATTGATTGTGGCAGAAACTTCACGCCGGGCTGAGACTTTGCAGGTCGAGTTCAAAGTCAGAGCGCCCGAGTCCGGCTGGGAAAGTGACCGCAGTCGTGAGATGACAGGAACAAACCCAACAAACCCCAGCGAGAGAGAAAACGCAGGGACAGCGGCGTGTCAGGCGCTGAAGATGCTGTCTAAGAACCGCCCGCGTTAATCCCCGCCGAGTACGCTAAAGAACGTGGCCTCGGTGCCCTTAGCAGCCCGAGGACGCCGCAGAGCTCTCAGCCCGCACCGCAGGCAACCGGGATGGGGCTACTCCGGCGGCCGCTGCCGGCAGCTCTGCGGGAACCCCGCCGCGGCACCCCCCTGGATAGCCGGGGCACGGCGCCCCGTCCCCGCCGGCTCCCTGCTGCCCGCTCCGGGGCGCGGCACTTACCCGGCAGCCCGAGGCAGAGTAGCAGGCTGTAGTAGACGACAGGTGCGTATCCCAAGCCGCAGCCATAGCGGTGGTGCGTCAGGAGGGAGCCGTTGTGGAGGTGAAGATGGTTGTGCTCCATGGACCCGCTCTCCCCGCGGCCGCGCTGCTCTCGCTCGCTCCGCCGTACCGTCCGCCCCGGCCGCGCCGCCCGCCCCTCGCACGCTCAGCGGCGGCGAGCGCGGCGCGGCTCCCGCGGCGGGTGGCGGCGGCACATGGCGCGGCCCCCGGCGGTGCGGGGACGGGGCGGGACCAGCCCGGCTCCCGCCGGAGGGGCGGGGCAGCCCCCGCCTCAGGCCGCCCCGCCGTTCGCTCGGTGGCACCTGCCCTGGGACCCCCGTGGTCGGTGGAGGCAGGTCTGAGGAGAAGGAGGGGAAATCTGGCGAAAAAGGGCCTGAGGAGAGCTTGCGTCGGGGATGCTCCTCGGTGCCCCTCTTCCCTGTTCTCAGCCCGGGTCGGTGGGGGGGTGCCCGGCTTTTACCCGGCCGTGGAGCCGGGCCGGGTGGAGTGACCCCCGCTCGGTGCTCCCCCCCACCCCGCGATCAGCCGCCACCTTCCCGGTGAGCAGCGGGCTCGCTCCACAGCCAAGAGCAGGAAAAGGGAGTTTTTCTCCAGGTTGCTCACAAGTCAGTAGGATAACAAAAGAGCCTAGGCAGGGTTTATTAGCGGTGTACCTGCCTGGCAGCCCTGGATTATGCTTCAACACAGGCTGGGAAGGAAGGAGTCAATCCAGAAATGAGCACTTATATCTACGATATTGAAATGCTGTCACTCTTCTCCCCACAGCCCTGCGGGATAAGAGACCCGGGTGGGAAGCAGTGAAATACACCAAGCTCCTGCCATGAACCGCAGTGCCCATGAGGCACGGCAAAAGGGGAAACAGGTTTCTCAAACCTTCTGCACCTCAGCGCTGGTGTATTTCAATACATAGTCTCAGGGTGAACTAATAAAGGATTTAGAGTTATGCTTGTTACCTTAAGGTGGAGCCCTGTGCTTTGTGCTCCTGGTTAGTGGGCTGGACAGATGACAGCACATTTATATGTTCAGGAGGTCGCGTTTTAGTGGTAAAATAGATGTCTGATCACACTATACACTTCTACTGAAGAGAAAGCAGGACTTTTTTTTTCACCTGAAGCATGTAGGGTTGAGCCCTGCAGCCCAACACTACATGTGGGAAAAATATCTTGGATTTCTGTGACTGCCAGAGCAGACCAAGGGGGATGTATGTGAAGTTGGTTGATGAGGCATGTCCATTGGGATACACACAAGATAACGTGAGGGGGTTACAAAAGTAACCAAAGATGTGGTACTTGCTCTCTGATAACACCCAACCATTTAGCATGGATAACAATATTGCACAAAAAGCGTGTGTCTGGTGGGAAGGCACCCTTGGGCCGAGTGCTGTAACAGCCAGGGCATGGATACCTTTGAGTTTCCACTATATTCTTTCAAAAGTAGTTTAGCTTCTGTTGGGCAAGATAGCAAGGAGTAAGCAAGTCTCTGATACTGCTAGGACTTGGGTAGGTTGCTTTGCTGGGAGACTCAGTGAGAGTATTCACACACTCAAATGTTCATCACAAGAGGTCTTTTGAACTGTACTGAAACTGCTATCAAGCTTCCCAGGTTAAACATGCTGGAAAAAAAAAAAGTTTTCCCTTTACTTTTTCAATTGATGCCTTTGTGTCTGTAGCCTTAAAGATGACTAGAGCCTTCTAGTATGGCCTTTAAGTGGATTTGTTCTTTTAAAAAATAAATATTTTGAATTTGTTTGTTCAAATAACCAACAGAATTGTACAGAATGGTAGAATGTGTGATTATACAGTACAAAGCCCTGTGAGTTCAACTCTGCCTGGTTTTTTTCCCCAGATATTTAACCTACAGGGTTATTTTTAAAAGTGAAATTTCTTCTTATGTTCCTGCAACAGACCTGATGAGGAAAGAGATTTTTTTATTGCCTCCCAAAAGATAAGTAATGATTTCTAGAACCTTTTCTTAGGTGGAGTAAGTGCATCAGCAGGGCTGAAATAATGGCTCACTGTTTTGAAGCTAAGTGAAGTTTTTCAGCAAAGCGACACACACAGACAAAGAAGGAGATGGTGAAGGACAGTAGCTTGTCAAGTGATGGTTAACAGGCCTCACAACCAGTTTGCAGCACCCTGGGTCTCTCAACTTCACAGTTAAGAGCAGGAAATCCTGCAGAAGCTGGAGGCTAAGAAAGCACTTCTGCCATCCATTTTCCATTGTGCTGCTGCCACTGTTCTGTCTGGCCTAGTTTTAAACATCCTGAGCAATAGGACTTCCCTGGAGAGGTTTCTATAATAGCAGCATTTATTTCCTCAGAGCTAGAGTTGTCTCCAGGGTGCAGTTCAGGTAGCTGCTCGTGTGCTGAGAAGAGCTTTTGGTCATAAGAGAATCTTTTCCCATCTTTCTACCTGGAACTCTCTTCTAGAGCCTAATAGACGCAAAGGGCTCTGCTGTACCTGACGTGTTCTTGCTGTATCAGGGGAAGAACTGGAAAATTTGATCATGTTCACTAACATTTCCTCTGGCCTGCCCTGCAAATGGACAGGCCAGATAAAATGAATCTGCTTCTGATGCCTCAGTTTGATTAATGCTTGTTGAGGAACTTTTCTGTCTCATTGTGCCAAGAGCTTCTAATGCAGGATGGACCAGGTTTCCAAGTCCCATTTGCTTTTGCTTTGTTGAAGACAAATTAATTAAATACTTGGTAATATATCACAAAGGCCCAAAGTAAAGCTGAGGATTGCTCTTGCATTCAGTGTAAAAGCTGTTTTGAGGGGGTTTGTCCTTCAAACAACTTCAAATGAATTTTTGGCCTAAATGAATTCGGCCATTCTGCTCTCTGACTTGTGCAGTAGCAGAACCTTAGTCATGAAATAATTTCAACAAAGCCAATTCAAAACCAATGGCAATGCTTGCTTCTACTTAAAGCTGTTTGTTTTTAAACTTCTCGCTATTTTCTAGGCACTTTCTAAAGGGATGACATTTATATGTAATATCAGGGCTACAGTGAGAAGAGCCCTGGTCTGCTCCTGAATTAACAGGGAAGGCAGAATGCCTCTGGAGCTTTGAGGAAGATGGTTTCTGAATCTCATCTCATAAACAGCCACCTGCTCAGACAATGAATGACATTTATTCTTTTCCAAAGAGCAGTTTATTCTTTCTGTGAGATGCTACGTGAGGGGTGGATGTACTTTGCTTTTAAAATTCCAGAGCCGCTTGAACTTGGTTAACTTTCTGTTTTTCAGAGGAACCAAGCCTTCCTTATGTGCTGCTAGATAGTGACCCTAGGCACAGGAAGGTTGAGTGACATGTTAGTCATACACAGCCCCAGACACTTGGGCTGTGAAGCAAAGCACTGGTGACTTCAAGAGAAAAGAGTCATTGTCTCAAGGAGTTTGGAAGAATTGGAAGTGTTGTTGAAATACACTGGCATGAGTAACACACCTTTAAGATAGCAAAGGTGAAATGGAGAGACTAATGCATGGATGAGGGATTGGGAAAGGCAGTGTGAAAGGAGGAGGATTTTGTCCTCTTAAAGAAAAGCTGTCACTGAAGCAAAAAAAAAAGTGGGGTTAACAGTTGCAAGAGGCAAGGTATACTGGCAGAAGATTGTCTTATCTCTGTAGCCCAATCAAGATTGTCTTATCTCTGTAGCAGAGCTGGAGGTATTAATCTTGGAGCTGCTGCAGAGAAAATGATACCTATAAGAATGACAAGTCTTAGATTATACTTTATTAGATGCTTGTATGTAATTTTGCTGCAATGAAACCCTTCTCTTCAAAGCAATATTTTTATTTTTCCTTACTGTTAGTCTGCAGAATAATTGAGTGAAATTCTACTCCTTCTGAGTTAAAGGATTGTCTGTCAATACCATGCTACATGTCTCTCCAGGCTTGCAATGGGAGGGAGACCTTTCTGCATTCTCATAAAAGCTGTTAGAAAAAAATCTAATTATGAAAGTTCTTTATTGGGTCCTCCTCAGTATCTGTGAATAGGCAAGCTCCAGTTTTACAAGAGAACAGTGTTCATTTTTAAGGTGAGACTTTTTTTTTTTTCTTCTGGTGGTGATTGCTGAGGAAGGCTGTGGGGCCTGAATGCCAATGTGTCATAGCTCCTCCAGCTTGTGCTGCAGGTTCATAGACTGCAACCTCAGGCTTCACACCCCTGTTGTAGATTTCTCTTTATGAGTCCTTTGGACTCAAATCTCCTTGGAGATCTTGTGAAGGTTATAACAGGTCACAAACGATGGCTATAATGAAGCTTTGACTATTTGAACCATCTAAAAACTTGTTTAAAACTCTTAAACACCTTTTTTTTTCCCTCCTAAAATTAAATGTTTATTCCCTGAACTCCCTTTTATGTTTCAACTGATAAATCTCACTGTAATTCATTTGAGCATTACTGTGAGTATACTTTCCAAGGGAGCAGAAAACAGATGTGATAAATGCTTTAACATGAGATTTAACCTAGCATCTGTTGTTTTAAAGAAGCATTACAAAACAAAGTAGGGTAACTGTGTTTTGTTTGCATTTAATCAGTAGGTGATACACCTAATTTTCCATAGTACTCTTTTCAGGTTACATTGAAAACATGTGGCAGAAATGAGATAAACTCATTTGATGTGTCCAATTTGCAGTGGTTATGACAAATCTGTACTATTTTTGCAAGTCAGCATACCGGAATTGTTTCAAATAATATTAATCCACCACTCACAATAGAAAGTAAACTCTGCAAGATAAGGAAGTGAAAAGAGTCTATCAGAGCTTTATGATTTACTTGATGCTTAACTCTAGAGTTAATGGGCTAATTCGTATGTTTAGCATAAGCATGTGCTTAAGTGCTTTGCTGGATTCAGGCATAAATAAAATTAGGTTTAAAATGTAACTACTTGACAAATCCTTCTAAAGATGGAGGCTAATTTATCTTATCGCAAGGTGAAAAGAAAGCACACGAGCTTCATATCACAGATTCTCTGCATATCTTCTCCTGGGATTTTTAAAAGTTGAATAATAAAGTATTTGAATATTTATCTGTTTGCTTGGGCTGGAAATTCCACATGGTTTAACTGTAGAAAAGACAGGGTGTGCACGGCCCTCGCAGTGGAATTCTGGCAAATGAAGGTGAAAATTTCTTATTCCATTACTGAGCAGAAATCAAGTTTGGCCTGTGAATAGCAAGAAAAGAGTGAAATCAGATCAGATTATCCTTATTTCAAAATTATTGTGCCAATTACTTGTTCTAATTGTTGCTAAAATTATTATTATTCTTGTAGCATATCAAAAATTCAGATTTGTCATGCTAAAGCTCATGATACCATCTCAGGATCAAGTCAATAACTTATGTACTTTGTTCTGTAGTTTAGAGTTTCCCACGGAAACACCACGTTTAGATGGTTTGGCTAAATCCCCCCTGCATATCTTAAGATAAAGCAACATGATTTTAATTTAGATTTGGAGCTTTTCTTTACTAGAAGAAAGCAATTCTTCACGTTTGCTCATCGATGCCTTTGCGTTACTGGAACGTAAGGAGCACCAGCAAAATCAATGTGGCTGTTGCTGAGGGCTGGGAATGGTTTGTGCATGGAGCGGTTGTCGCTGGCTGGTAATGAGGTGCCTACAGAGAGCGTCTTGTGCGGGGCTCTGCCATTGGCGTGCTTGTCACGGCCACGCACAGCGGCCGTCCCTGCAGCTGCGGGAGCCTGCTCGCTGAAGGCAGCTTTCCCAGCGGCTTTTCTCACAGACCGCTAGAGCTCAAGGAAGGTCTTGCACCTTCATTTTCCGTGGGCGGGGACAGGAGGCACCGGAGAGTGCGGCTGCATGGACAAAAGGCTGATGCAAACTCCCAGCTCGTGGCCAATTAAATAGATTGCAAGGCCCCTTGTTAACTTCTGCCAGTCTGCCAAATGAGCAACCAGCCTCTGCAGAATAAGATTACTTTCTCATTTTACATACAGCTTTCAGAAACATGCTATACCCCCCTATTAATTAACTAGATTAAAGGTTCTGGCTCCCTTGAACTCCTCTTTCCTTGTCTGATACACTTTGAATTAGATGTAGCCATTATAAAATGTATCAGAAGGAAAAGGCTATATTTTTTTTCTCACTTTCTAGGTATTGTGGGTATTTTTAGGTACCACACTTAGCAGATAGAGCAAAAATACGTTTCTGCAGGGGGATGTTTTAAGTGGCCATAAAAGCCAGTGTTCATCTGTCTTTATTTTCTTGATTCAAAATTTTGAATTTTCAACAAGAGTAATTTGCTCTTCAGTGGACACCTGTCTTCCTGCTTTGGGCTTTTCTTTGTTGTTGTTGATATTGTTTTAGATAAAAAGAGTTGATGCTTATTCAAAAAGTAGTGCCATTACAAATGTTAATAATGTACCCAGTCTCACTCTCATGTAGTTCCACTGACTGTGCTACAATTTCTCTTGATTTACCTTGGCATCAGTGAGCATAAGCAGGATCTAGCTCAGGTTAGCCACTGCTTTACTGTAATCTATAAGGCAAATGAGACTACAAAAAGAAGGAAGCTCTACGTAATCAGAAATCAAATAATGCAGTCTCCCTACATCTCTGCTTAGTTGCTTGCTGGTGATATCAAACATATGTCCAAGCCTACACTAGAGGCACAACAAGCAGTTGCCTAGGGGAAGAGCAATACGAACAGTCATGTGTCTGAGCCCTGAGACTAGAAATGGTTTTGATTAAATTCATGTCATTTTAAAGGCAGGTGCAGCGCTCTGATATCCTTATGTTTATTCCACAGCTCACCTAGTTCTGTCTGTGGAGGGAGGAAAAGATGTTGGAACACATCACTTGAAAAAAAAGGAAAAAAGAAAAGAAAACCTGAAAATTGAATGTGTCAGTATTAACAGGGAGAGGGGTGTAGCTGCAGACTGATGTGGTTCAACTCAACAGAGACAATTGAGCAATTCTCTGTGCAGTGGCAGAACTGCAGTAAGCCTGAGTTCTATCTAGGTGGGGACCAGTTTCATTAACTTCAGCAAGATTGCTTTACTGAGTAGGATGAGCAGGATTTGGCTTTTAGAAAACTGCAGAGAATATTATTGCAGGGTTCTCAGATTTTTTTCCTTGTTTAAATTGGCTCAGCAGGCCTTGCAAAAATCCCTGTGGGTTTGAACAAAAAATGATTTGCAGTTTCCTAGAGGCCAACAACTGTTTCTCCTCTAATCAGGTATTGCCCTGAAGGGAGCTTTGGTCTCCCTGTGGATCAGACAGCTGTAATCTAAAGTTACTTACATGGGGCCAAATCCTGCCTGCTGGAGTGTTGTAAAGAGGGTTAGTAGTTTATTTTGCACTTCAGTCCACAAAGGTCTGCCCAGGGAGATTGTGGAGTCCTTCTCTGGAGACATTCAAAACCCACCTGGATCTGTTCCTGGGTGACTTGGTCTAGGTGACCCTGCTCAGGCAGGAGGGTTGGACTAGATGATCTTCTAGGTCCCTTCCAACCCCTAACATTCTGTGATTCTGTGATATACAGAGTGTGTTTAAGATCACATGGCAAAAGTTTCTGTCCTTGATGATATTAGTGCTTGGGCGCACTTTTGACAGAGACATACAGCTGTGATTTTCCTACCTTGAACTTGAAAGTGAAGTCAGGATTTAATTTTATGTCAGCACCCGGAGGCTCTTTATTTCTTGCCTTTACTCTTTATTGCTCCCACACTGCAAAAAAAAAAATACACCAAACTGAAGTCTCTAATAATACAGTCTATGGAAATCACAAATGCAAGGTCACTCAGTGGTAGCTATTGGCCCCTGAAGTCCAACTTGGGCACTGCTATAAAAGCAAAGACTCTTCTGCCATTGACTCTTCTCTTCCACTGCTGTTGGCCTGGGAACACTAGAGCACTTACTAGTCTACAGAGCTTTTCTTCCAGATATGTCATGAACAGAAAAATATTTTCCAGAAGGGCCACTGATCTTCACCTGGAGTCAGTGGATGCTGTCAGTGGTCTACATTTCCACTATGTGGCCTGAAGTCAATAGTCATCCACTCACTCCTGAGGGTTGATATGCAAGGGCTTTGTTGGATCAATGACAGAATTAAATTCCAGAGACAGACTTGGCTTTATTTTTATTTTTTTTTCAATAGATTGAGGTTTATGTGAGAGGAGAAAGTCAAGATGCCAGGAGGACTTCATCCCTTTCCTTTTCCTCTTTGTACCAGACAGTGTTCCTGGGCTAGGTGATGCAGGTTCATTTTGTTAAGTTCCTGTGGATAAATGGAAACACTGATGGAGTCTGGTGCTAGCAACGAGTTGCCTACAGCTGTGGGTTAGATATTCTCTTTTTAGTCTTTGAATGAACCTGCATGTTTCTGAGCATCAATTTTCTTACATGATACTGGTGATGGGTCTTAAAATATGCCTCTGATCAGACAGCCAAATGGTTCCTCATTTTCAGGAGTTAGTTCTGTTTTGTGATGGTTGTGCAGTGACCAATGATATAAGCATTTGTTTTCAAGTTTGAGATAGTTAATGGATTTCAAAGCTATTTGCTATTGTAATTTTTTTGCCTAATTGTTTTCCCTCTGTAATTGTACGCCTTCACTTCTAGGGCTTACTCTTACATTCCCATGTAGTTAGATTGATGTAGTTTCCGTGCACTTCCACAAAATGACATTCTGTTCAATAGCAATCAAGGATGCAGACAGAGGAGACAGAGGCTGCAAGAAAATTATTTTCTTTTGCCACTTGAAATGTAATTTCTAACCTGCTTTTGGAAAAAAATGACACCCCAAACCCAGAAAGTGGGTAATGTATCATTTTATGTGGCAGTCATTTAAAACTGCTGGGCAGCTGACTAATGAAAGAGACAAACAAGCTGTACATGAGTCAAATTTCTGACTCGGTTTTACACAGGCGGTTTTTGCACAGGCACCAATTTATAACCAATGTGCTTTCTGAAATCCTTGATTTGGTGTGGCATGTGGGAAGGTTCCTGTAGGTCGGTACCACGTCTAACATTAGGCTGGTATCTAGTTTCCGTAAATATTGATTTCCCTTTAAACAGGTTGACTTTAACTCATTTTTAATTAGTAATGGCAGATGTTCAGCTGGAAGAACATCTAGGGATCATTATTCTAATAATGTCCTATTAGCTTTTAAACCTTCCTCTTAATGTAAATCTGTAATTAGAGTGCTCTGTCTATCTACTGCATCCTACTACAAATTCTATCTGTAAGCCAATACACTGGGATGCCAAAAAGCTGCAGGGATTGTAAATTGTGTCTTATGACTCTGGTTTGGGTAATTGCACTGAGGACAAAGCAGAGTAATGCAGCAGAGCTGCAGCAGCAGCCCTTACCTTCTTCCAGTCCACTGAAAGAATAGTCCCTTGGGTGGAGGATGCTTTGACAGCAAGGGAGGACTGGAGAGGGGGAGCAGTGATTGTAATCATGTCCCAAGGGCACAAAGAGAATCCAGAGGCAGAAGGGCAAGCTTGGTGGCAGTCTGTCCCAGCAGGACAGAGCAAGGGAATGCACTTGGCCCTGGGGGGAGACCATTGTCCTCTGAATTTGGCCAAGGACCTATGAGACATAAGACTGCTTCACTATGATACTGTGTAGTGGGTATCTGGGTTTTTTTCCTCTGCTGAAAGCTTTTGGCTTTGTGCATATTTACAGGAAGATTTCTCCCCTTGGTCATTGTTTCACTGCCTTACACATGTTCAATTCCCCACACAACGGCACTGACTGTGCTCTTCCTTAAAGTGATTTTGTATCAGTGCAGCTCTACTGACTCTCACCAAGCCATTCCAGTGCCAAAGTGGTCATCAGCGAATCAGGCCAATGAGATAGGTCTGTAAGCACAGGTGTGTAGAATTTAGCTGCTTTGGTTGTTTTATCCTTGGAACTTGATGTTGCAAACAAAACCCAACCCATTTCATTCACTGCCCTCTGGTGGCATATTCAATTTTCCTCATATTAATCCTACTCATCTGCAAATATATCATGGATTTTGTCTGTGGATCCCAAAGGAGAAGTTAACATCTTTATTTGCACATGGTTCAAGCCTGATGTGCGGAGATCTTGTTAGCTGCCTACATCAATGTTGACAATGTCCAGACATTTCATGGCCTCCAGGGGTTCAGGAGTAGATACACAGGCCCCTGGCTCCCACCCTGCTTATCATGAGAGTGCTCTTCAGTGTATTACTCACAAAACACTAATCCCATTCACATTTTTTATTGCTGTAGAAAATGCTAGTTCTTGCCATCAGATAGGAGGGCACATGTGACTGTTTCTATATATTTAATGTTTCCCTTGAGAATGTAGTGTCATTAAACTCCTTCAATGTTGAGTCTTAGACATGTACCCTCATTGAAATCAAATTACATTCTAAAAAGCTCACTTCAACTTTCCAGCCACCTGGAGTGAAGTCTAGAGTGGCATAAATCTGCTGTGCTGTCTGTGAGAGACTTTCTAGTCCTGCAGTGACACAGTCTTTTTGATTTATCTACAAAGATTTCCTCCCTTGCTCTTTTCCCATCCCGATCGCCATATCTTTCTTTACTCTTCTTATAGGCACAGTGTTTAGCTACTGGTTTAATTTAAAATAAGTAAAAAATGCTCTAAGGTATCCATGAGACTCTCTTATGGATCATTCTTGAAAGGTCTCTCCATAGTCACATGGCAAGTTGAAGTTCCCAAAGCCCACTGACCTGCTTCTCTTATTTATACTACAGTCTTCACACTGGCAATGTCTGCCTTGAGTAATTAAATAACCTGCACAAATGGAGTCAACAGGCAGCAGATTTTATGCTGATATAGGTCAGGAACCAGATTGCATATCTTTCTTTGCATTTATTTTACAAAACAAGATACCTGATACTCTTGAAAGCCAGAAGTCCTGTTGGTAGTGATACCTTACAAACTGTCATCTTGATATATATGCTGATATATCCAGTTTATTTTCTTTAAATCCATACCCTGCTCCCTCCCAGTATTCCATGCAGTCTTATATGACGATTGTCCTGTGTGTTCCTTCTTGCTGGTTTAGGGAACTATTAGGGTTTTGGTGTTCTTTTTTCTTTCCTTTTTTTAATTACCTTGTATTTCTCAGTGTTAACTTCATTCAGGCTGTGCTTGAAGCATATATTGCCTGATGTGACTAAGCTGTTGACTCACTTCTTTTATGGCTGCAATAAAACTAGATCTGATGACCAATGTCTGGATGTCAACCACCAACAGCATTTGCAAAAAAATCCAGATTGTTCCTTCTCAAGGTCATGTGTCCCGGTATAACATTCACTTAGTTGAAAAAAAACAAGTGAGCATGTCCCAGTTGGAATCACAATTTTGTTTTCTTCTTGTCTAATCTGCTTGGATTCAGTATTGTCCCAAACCCTCCAGTTCTGAAAGTTTTAAATAGCGCTCTTTTGGAATCTGTCCCTGCAACCATTAGTGCTGGTAATTGCACTCAAAGACTTAATGCAGACAATTAGCCTTACACTGGGCCCTAGGGACTTCAGAATTTTATGAATTTGCAGCTTGTCTCAATTTTGCCAACTGCCTGGTGTAATCTGGGGGCCTCACACCCTGAAGGTAGGCTGGTGCCTGTGATTTCCCATGTCTGTGCCACATAGGGATGGGGAAGGGCAAGTGTCCAATTTTTCTTTGCAGGTTGACCCCACCAAGTCTCCACAATGTAAGGAAGGTTGTGCTGAGCATCTGCATGAGCATGTGGCCCTTGCACTCCTGTTCATGTCTTTGCTGAGTATAAGGTTAACTTCATGCATGAGAATGTGGCACAAGGGAATCCATTTCCTTTTTATATATCCTTGGTAGTTTCCTTGCCAGAGGCAAAATAGTGGACTAGTAAATATAGTAGAGGGCACAGACAGGACGAAGAATCAGGGATTTTATTCTCTAGAGCCTCTACCATCTGCTGTACTGAGGAAAGCCCACAGTAATTCTACACATTCAGTCCAGACTCAGGGAAATGATGGGTTTTAGCCCTAAGACATTTGCAATTGCAATTCTTCCAAATTGAGATTGTATCACAATATTTGATGCAGGAGTCTTTCAATTACATAAGATTCTCAGTTTCATTTAAAAGAAAAAATAAGTTTCTGTACTGCAGAGCGCAGATGAGCTGAGGGACTAGGAAAGGTTCACAGTCCAACAGACTTGTTGTCTGACGTTTGTTGTTCAACATCTCATTATTTTAGAAGCCATTTCACAACAGAGCCAATCTCATAATGGGAAGCTGCTTTCAATGCTAAGTTTTATTATTAAAAAAAAAGAAAACAACCCAAACCTGACAACAGCTGTTTCAGCAGATCTAAAGCTTTCTGTGAATTCAAATGATATTCAGCAGATACTTGGAGAGGGAAATGGGAGATACTTGCTTTGGAGAATCTAAATTGTTTTTCTTAAGCATTCTACCTTTTGCTTTGACATGGTCTTTACATACTTTAGAAATGGAGCTGTTATTTACAAAGTAAATTAAGAAGATTAAAAAAAAACCCCAATGAGCAATGATTAGAAAAAAATTTGGAAGGTGCAGACATTTTGATTTGACAAATTATACACCCATTATATTCACAACTCTTAATTTGGAGATCTGGCTGACAAGCTTTGTCTGTTAGAGATGAATGCTGCCAGGAAATCTGCCCTGGAAAAATAAATTAAGGCTGGACCTTAAACATGCTACATTGATTTGTGACCTTGGTAGCAATGGAGAAAAATCCAGTGCTCCTCAGAATCTGCCTTCCTCTTTCCTAAAGACAGCAGAAGCTTGTTTGGCATGTGCACATATATTATGGACTTCCATTCCTTGGGCTTTCTCATCTTGCCACAAACTGAGTTCAACTGAACAACTCATCTTCCTGGGTGTAATCAGCAGGGCATTACAATACACATCTGAGCCTTGATTCAAAAGAAGTTTTGAGGTTATATTGAATCACTTTGTCCAGCCCAGTGATGCTGACTTGCAATGCAGCTCTTTTTCTGAGTGCTTCTTCTTGCTTCTTTTCATGTGCTTTCCCATAAAGTGTTAGCCCCTGCAGGATTTGGCCAGGGTTATATTTGGAGTGGTGGGACTGGAGACCAGGACTGTGCCCCCTTTCCTGAAGCACAGCACTGTGTGGCTCTGCTGGCACCTCTGTGATGGCATCCACCTTGCCTAATCTGGCCAGCTAGTAGAAGAGGGGACATCTACAGTATTAGTTGAAAAGCTTTTCTTCTCTTTTTGCTACAGTTTTATAGAGAGGAAGGTCTTTGGGGCAGGGATAGTTCATTTTTTTTTTTTGTGCAGTGCCCATTATGAGCTGAGGACTTCAGACCTCATAGGTGTCAACTGGTGGCATCATTTGTAATAATGAGATAACTGGTATGTTTCCAGTGTCAATAGTGGTGCATGTTGCTTTCCAGAAACATCTGATAACTTGAGAGAAAATGACCCGTATACTAAACCTGTTTGGAGAAGGATAGCTATCCATTATCTGCATTATTTTAGATAAAGTTCAGCCTTCAGGTTCCTTAAAGGAAGAAAATGCCAGAGAGGAAAACAGCCTCTTGAAAGTTTGGGGGAGGAAATAGCACCCACAGGGTCCAGGATTTCTAAAACAATATGGACATATCAGTGGAGCTAAGAAGTTTTTATGTTCAGCAATAAGAGCATCACTGGCTTTTGATAAGTGGCTGAGTAGTTTTTAACAATGAAAAATTAAAACAATCCTTCAATTACATGTGAGCAGATGCCCTAAAGTGAACTGGTGTGGCTAATTTTACAGCTTTATCGATGATAAGGCTTGGAAATATTTGATCATTTGTATTTCATTACTCTCGCTCTCGCTTAATATTATACACAGAATTACAAAGAATGATTGTTGAGGTTGGAATAGACCTTTGAGATCAAGTCCAGCCTAAGACTTGACAACACAACACCAAGCTAGACCACCTAGCTGAGGTGGTTTAGAAATCTGAGATACATTTTTTCATCAGCAATACATTTTCTTTTTTTTTTTTAAAAAAAAAGCAGATCTCCAGAAACAACTTATTTTGAATATACTGAGCCAGAGAGGGGGTCTTACTCAATTTTTATTTATAGCAAAATTTAAAAGGATATGTAGGTGTCTGTAGAGGAGACTAACAATTGGGATTTTTAGAATCACTTAGGCAACAGCCCCCCATGAATGCTTTGTAAACTGGCCCTTATTTCATCTGGAGACAAAAATCTCTATTAACAAAACAGCCACAGTCTCTCTGCTCTCCTGAGGGCAGGAGCTCCTCCATCTTAGCACCTGCAGGGGCTAGCATTGCATGAAAGTAGGAGCTAAACCACTTGAAAAGAAAAATGCCCCCTTTTTAAAAAGAAATAATCTATTTGCCTATTCTTTGGAAAACTTTCCCTTTAGCAGATTTCATCCTTCCTCTTGAATGTCTTCTATTAATAATATGCAAATAGTTTTTGAAGGCCTGTGTTTCTTACTTATTATGGTTTTAAACTCTTGTAAGCTTTCTGAGTTAAAGGAAATTGTTGGGAAGAAGTCCCAGCCTGGGGATCCTTCATGTTATTGCATTCAGAAAAAAGAACAGATTCCTGTACTCTGGATTTTAGTAATAAAACAGCTTGATTAAGAATCTTTAAGTGTGGGAAGCTGCCCTGTTTTCTTCCCTATGAAGCAGAAACGACAGTCCATATTTGTGTTAATTTGGATTTCACCCAGCTCTACTGTAGACCCATTTCACTCTTCCAGCCTGACTGTCACCCCCACAGGCCAGTAAGGCTGTGGCATTAAGCAGGTCCCGTGCTTCTGAGTTATCCCTAGAGTACTGAGGTTTTGGACTATAGTGCTAAATGAGCTCTGCCCCAGGAACATCCCCCAGCAGCCTCTCTGCCTGGGGCAGAGCTCTCTATGCTCCAGCTGCTGGAAATGGTTCTGTTGAGTTCAGTATGCACAGGGCATCAGGGACACGGGAGGTTACGGCTGAAGGATCAGAGGGCAGCTGACTGTCGTCTTCAGTGGCAAAGCTGGACACTCATAAGGTGACATGTCTTAAAAGCAGTTTGTGAATTGATTTGACCCCTTGCTAACTCTGGTTTTCAGGAGCACTTCCTCATTGTTTCTGTATGGACTCTATAAATATGTTAAGGGTGAGTGTAGAGAGGATGGAGCCAGACTTTTCTCAATGTCATCCAATGACAGGACAAGA
>JAOEGS010019911.1:0-67385 GCA_025447755.1 Corythornis vintsioides
AGTTCTAAAGTATTATTATTTATTATTATAAAGTATATTATTATATTATACTTTTACTTTATTACTTTATTACTTTTAACTCTGTGGACCAAAAAATGCATTCAGGGCTTGTGTCACCTGAGTGACTCAGTAAGAAGTTACTGGAGGTTGAAAAGGATCTGTGTCTGGCTGAAACACTGGCTGTTAAAGAAGCGTGCAATGACTTCTCAACTCGTCCACAAGTGCCATACACAGGGTGCCAGGAGGGAAAAGATGAGGGCAGTGCATTCATAAATAGGAAACTTTCCCCTTGTTGTAATGAAACAAGGCAATGCTGCAAATCTCAGCTTTTCACTTGCCATTCAATCAGAGCTGAGGTTGCAGTGTCATTATCTGATGTGGCACATACTCAACACCAGGTAATTTAAATGTTATTATACACATAGTCCTGCTGCCTCTGTAGCAGCATTTGTGTTTAAGAGGCTGGGTGAAGTTATTGCCTCCCCTTCCCCTCTTGCTATCTCATTCATTACCTGTCATCTCTCAGGCCCTGGATGTTCCACCCTGGTGAAATGGGATTTTCTCCTGCTCTCCAGAGCTCAGCAAGCAATACTTGGTTCTGAAAGGTGACATCCCATGTTCTGTTTCTTGCCACAATTCTGGAACAGTTTTGGCTCCTAGGTGCAGATCCTGACACTGCTACAGAGTTTTTAATAGGTCAGTATGACCTCAGCAGTTAAATGTTTCTTCAAACCTCTGCCATGTACTGTCACACTGATAGGGAATGCATTGCTAACACAAGGCTGTACAGCTCAGAATGGAAATACTGGGGGGTAAATTCCCACTAGGCACATGCTAAACTTCTAGGATGAAGGTGGCAAATGGTTGGGATGTCTTCTTTAGCATGGAACTGATTTAGAGAGACAGCATTTCTCTTGGAGCATGAAACAGTGCCTGTGCTAGGGGCTTGGTATTTACTGTTGTTGTGATGGTGGTGGTTTTGGGGTTTTATTTTTGCTTTGTTCTAAGTATCATCTCATTTCTTGATTTATTTTTGCTTTAGGATTAACATATAGTATCCCTAAGATACACCAGTGTACTTGTGCTGGTCTGTAAAAGGTGCCCATGTACTTGCATTACCATCTGCCTCTGAAACTCCTGTTACCAGTGACCTGCAGTTGTCAAATCAAAAGCCACTGCTGCCAGAGCCAGAAGTTCTCTAAACTCTGAATGGATCAGGTTTTCTACTGTGGCACATTTCTAAACTGAAAAAGAACTAATTTCATTGAAGTTGAATCTAAGGTGGTTGCTGAGCCCCATTGATGCAGTTAAGAGAAAGCACAGGAGGAATAAATGACTGAGTGAATATGAAGCAATACTGCATGTGGGGTATCATCACCCTGCAATCTCATCTTCCTCTGACAGAAGGTTATTGGCTCTCTCCTAGTTTAAGATGTTAACATTCTAGTATAAGCAGAACTGACCAGTGTGGCTGAGTGCTGTCTCCCCTGTGCTGCTGGTGGGGAGAGGGTAGGGAAAACAAGAGTGTGAAGTTGAGGCCAGGAAGAAGGGAGGGGTGGGGAGAAGTGTTTTATGGTTTGGTTTTATTTCTTATTATCTTACTCTGATTTGATTTGCAATAAATGAATTTCCCCAAGTCAAGTCTGTTTCAGCCAGGCCAGTAATTGCTGAGTGATCTCTCTCTGTCCTTATCTTGACTCACAAGCCTGTTGTTGCAGAGTTTCTCTTCCCTGCTTAGCTGAGAAGGAGGGGAAGCAATAGGCACCTTGTTGGGCACCTGATGCCCAGCCAAGGCCAACCTACCACACCTATGGAAAACTGAGAGATTTCTGTAGCTCTCAGTACTACAGTGCTCCTGTATTTTCCTGCTATGCCAGGGAAAAAAAAAGAACATTAGCAACTACAAGTGACTAGAGGCAGGAAAATGTAAACAACCTGACATTTGCCACTTTCCCTTCAACATTCTTTTGAGGGTTTTGAGAAACAAAAACCTGAGATGCTCATGTACAAGGTGCCATCTCCACTCTCAGCCTTGCAGGTGAGTTTAGGTTCCCTATCATGAATGAGAAGCTGTTGCAGGATTTAGCTCTGCAGCTTCCAGTTGCTTTCTAATTTCCATCTGACACTGGTGTAGAGCATACAAGAGCTTCAGAGGAAAGTAGATAAATAAAAAATATTATGACAGGACATGGGCTTAATTAGTGTAGATTTGCATATGTGAAGGGTTCAGTCCAAAAAACATCAAAAACATTTATGCCTTGAAAACAGGTTCATTAAAACATGAGCTGGAACAATGATTTAAAAACCCAACCAAACAACTCCAACCCCTCCAAAAAACTGATTAAACAACAATGACAAAGTCAAGATAAGGAGCCAACACCTCCTTTCTGTGGGCTGCAGCTCAGGATACTTGTGCTGAGGGCCCAGCTCTGGCACATCCTCTCTCCCTGTGTGTTTAACATGTTGAGAAGGTGGATGGGAATAGTTCTGAAGAGCTGTTCCCATGCCCATGTTTTCAGTAGGACCAAAATCCATCTCTTTATTCCATCCTATGCTCTTCATCCTTTGGATAATCCATCAGCCTTCAGCAGTGTGGGTTTACAGACTGTGACTTTGCAGAGCTACTGTAAGAACCTTCATGGGGACCTGATGCAAAGATGGATAAACTCAGTGAGGGTGTTTGCACTGCCTCTGGAGAGCTCTAGATCAGCTCTTCTCCTTCAGTGATGCAGCCCTCCACTTGAGAATTCCACAGGCCTTCTCTGTTCATCTCAGTCAGCTTGTAAGGAATGGCATTGTTTCAAGGAATTATTCAACTGGCCAAAATTCTTTGCATATATAATGGGTCAGCTCCTATTAATAACAGACTATCATTTATCTGGCTGAAGCTTCTCCAACAGGGGTGATTGAGGTTAAAGAGTATGAAAAAGCCTTAAATCTGTATAAATTTGCAGAAGTCAAAAGTCCTATCATCAGAAGTTTCTCAGAGTGATGTGTGTCATCACATTTACATATGTGATACGAATGGCAGCAGGGTCTTTTCATTTTCCATTTCCTTTCTTGCCCTCTCTCTTTGTGCATGAGGAAAGCCAGGAAAAATCCCCTTGTTTGCTTTGACTGCCTGGGAAGGTAACAGAAATGGCTCACTGGAGAATGGGTGGACAAAGCCTCGAGTCACCCAGGTTTCTACTGGTAAAGTTGCACAGAAACAAGAAAAGCAAAGACTTATCCAACATTTTTTTCCCTAGGGATTGTAATTGAGTTCTCTGTACAGTAGCTACCACAAGACTCTATAGCCCATGACTAGAACTGCTCAACTAAGCATAACTATTAATACAGCAAACAGTAAAAAAACCCCTCTTTCATCAAAATCTAAGAGTATGACAGAACTCAAACTCTTTCTCAGTAACTCATTTTTCATCCTCAACTAAACCAGAAACATGTATTAAGTCTGTTGGATTGTTGGCTCAATATGTCTTTGGGTTAGATTGGTTCTGGAGAATCTCTCTGTTACACTCAAGAGCCAAGTCTGCAGATTATCAGTTTCTAATTTAAATGGCTTTGCAATGTTGAATTCTTGCCCTGCCTACAAAGCAAGACTCATCATCCCCAGTAGCTGCAGAGCCTGCCAAGAGGAATGGCCTGTGCTGGTACTGGGGTTGACTTTCATGTCCCAACATCTGGTGCCCTCCATTGGAACAGGCTCCCCAGGGAGGTTGTGGGGTCTCCTTCTCTGGAGGCTTTCCAGACCTGTCTGGATGCATCTCTGAGTGACCTGCTCCAGCTCTGTCCTGAGCCTCAATCTCCAGAGATTCCTTCCAGCCCCTGACAGCCTGTGATTCTGTGATCTCCCAATGGATTGTGTTTCCATCCTGCAGTCCTTGATTGCTTGGCATGAATGAGACTGCTCTGAGGACAGCATTATGTTCAGATGGAGATACTTACACCTTAAATTAGCTGAGATGAAACTCATCTTCAGGATACCCTTTCTAGAGGGTGTTTCTAGTAGCTCTTTGTGGTGTTTATGATGTGAATGCAAGGCAGGAACTGTCACACAAGGAACACCTGGTGCCAAAACATAGGTTAATAACTGGTAGAAATAACAGTATGTGCCTTGTATTTTGTTCCTTTGGGGGATGGGGGTGTCTGATCTCTGGTCTATTTTGACACCTTGGGGTTCTTTACAGTAAGGCATAATTAAAATGGAGAGTGTTTCTAAGGCTTTCACTTGTAGTTTAAAAAATATTTCAAAAAAGAAAGAAAAATAATGTTGTTCTCAATTACAGGTTCAATAATAATCACACAATGTTCTGTTTCCATCCCCCGATACCAAATTTAACCAGGTTTTGTTTGGGTTTGTTGGTTTTTTTTTTAGCTAACATACATACAAACAGTATTCAGTAAGGAAGCAGGGGTAGAAGAAACACAAACACTATCTAAGCCTGCTTCTGTTTGTCACAGAGCTGCTCACTGCAAACTCACTGCTCCATGAAGCACAAAAAATACAACCTGTCTAACCTAAGAAGTCTGTAGTGCTGATGTCTTGGAGGTGCTGATGTCCTAAGGGGCTTCTCTTAGAGTAACTGGAGAGAAGCATCCAAAAAATTGCCTCTTTCCATTAATAGTGTAAACATTTTCCATTGTGAAGATCTGCACGTGGCATAAGGGAGTCCTTCCTATCAAATAAACATGTCTACTGGCTTCAGTGTATGGAAAACCTTTAAAAAATACCAACCCAAGTCTCTATTTCTTACCTCTATCCTCTCCTGGGAAGGGCATCAGTGTCACACTGCCTTCCACACCTTGGACACTAACCAGGAAAATCTATTTCTAAACTGGATGCACCACCTTCCAGGTATGGGAGCTGCAGGCTGAAGAGAAGGCAAAATCCTACCCTTCTGCTTGCTACAGCAGACTGAGCACCCTGCTTTCTTCACACATCTGTTTTGCCTCTACCCCCTTCCACAATGAGACTGCCATCCATGGCAACACAGGCTTGGGAGGTGCTCTCCATACACTGCTGTGTGGTTTGGGGCCACCCTCCCATCAGAAACAGCTTCCCATGGGCAAGGCTCTGGGCATCCCCTGAATACTCACCAGCTGTTCTTGCTTTTGCAGACCCTGTGAGCCCCCTGTGAAGTGGAATGGGATTCTCAAGGCCCTGCATCAATGTCTGCCTTGCTGACCACGTTGTGTTTAAAGTGCTGTAGTCAACAAACACTGTCTGAGAGACAAGCTAAGTTTTATACTCTGTGTTATTATAATTGTGAATAGTTTCTCCTTTTTTGGTTGGGTTTTTTTTTCTCTTTTCCTTCATTGCAGACATGTTTTACCTTATGTTAGAGATTTTAAGTCCCCTGTGTAACTGGGGAATGCTGCTGCTTTACTGTAACATAAGTAGCTGTTAACTCACCTTGATCATTTGTGGGTTTTAACTCCTCATCTCCTGTTCTACTCAGTTAAAACCATGAAACTCCACGTGTTCTGTCTGGTACTTTTTTGTTATGGTTGGGTTTGTACAGTTTGAGAACAGTGGGGCTCAGATTCTCATACAGTGCCCTCCTGCTTTAGGATCTGCTCTGCTGGATCTGAGCTAAGCAATCTCACACTCAACATCTGCCATTTACAAACACATCCACTAGATGCTTATTGGGCCCCATTGTATGCATAGAGCACTACACTTAATTATGAGAAACACCAGTGAAAGAGCAGGACAAATAAACATTATGATATATTATTAACTTTTTTTTAAAAAAGGAAAAGTCATTTAATCTGTTAAAAAAATCAAACAAGGCTTCTCCTGAAAAAATGTCACATTTTGCATTAGATTTCAGTTCATTGGTTTCAATGCAACCAGTGTTTGGGATTCTGTTCCATTATTCACCCACAACATTTTCTGCTGAAAACATGACTGAAAATGCCACTGGAATTCTTCTACAAATGTGTTGTGTACTATAAATGCAGTAAATAAAGCATTTCCAAATTGGTTTTAATTAAAATGTCATAGGAATTACTGAAGATTTTCTTCATGAAAAGCTCCATCTTTTGCCAAAAATGTTTCTCACTTGGAAAAACAATAAATCAGCTACCTCTGTATGTTAACTTTGGGGATCTGTGAAAGTTTAGGAAAGAATAAGGAATACCAAACTGCATTCTCACCTGCACTGGTTTCAAAAGATGGTTTGTTTCCATAAAACTGGAAATTTGGGCCCAGAACATGCTCAGAGAAATCATGCAGCTGCTTTAGCTCACCCAGGGTCAAAACTGTGGCACTACTTCAACAAATACAGATAGGTTCAGTGCAGAAGCCAAGAGTTTCTGGTGGTTTTTCTCTAGTAAATCTACATCACTGGATCATTACATCTAATATTAAATATTCATTAGTTGCTATTAGCAAAAGCTAATTAATAGAATCATACTTTTTTTTTTATTTCAACCTGAGCTTAATGCTGACTTGAAATGACAACTGCTTTACCTGCCTGTGGAGACTTTACTTCTGGAACAGAGCTCCCTACTTGCCATCCACTGCAGCCTGCCTCTGTCAGCACATCTGGCCAAGCCTGGAGTGGGGAAAATTATTGTCATCTGCTCAGTAAAAGCTGAAAGCAGCCCAGCTTGGAGCCAATTGCAAGCAAATATTTTGAGAGCTTCGAGTTATATTTGAACAAGGGATCCAGAACAAACAATCCTTGCCCATTTGCTAATCCCATTCATTAGAAGCTCAGTGATTATTACCTCATTAGTGCAGAGACAGCCTGATGGAGCCTTCACCCAGCCAGAGCACACAGGGGGTGCCTTGGGCACCCATCACCCAGGTGAAGGATTTCTCTGCTCTAACTGTAGAGGTTGCCTGACACAGAGCATGGAATCTCCACGTGGCAACACAGACACTGCCCCTGTTGTGTATGATATTGGCTACAATGGCAAATGCCATTGCAAAACAACACCTTCCATGAGGATGCTGCAAGAGTATATTCCTGCTCACAGAATGAGGGAACTGCTTCTGTTGGGAAGGACCTTCAAGGATCATAGATATTTAAGGGAGAGAAGTTCTACAACAGAAATTGGAGCTGGAGAGAAAGCAGAGTAGGACTGTGTGAAACAACTCTGTAGTCACCGAGGTCACTGCAAAAGGAGGGGCAGGAGGTGCTCTAGGAGTCAGGGCAGAGGTTCCCCTGCAGCCCATGAAGAAGACCATGGTGAGGCAGGCTGTGTCCCTGCAGCCCATGGAGGATAACAGCAGAGGAGACACCCACACCAGAGCAGGTGGAGGACCCCACACAGCAGAAACTACAAATGAAGTGTCAACTGCAGTCATTAAGTTGTCAGCTCCTCCTACTCAGGAGTGGAATCAGAATCAGTTTTTGTCTCTAATGCCTCAAGAGTGAACATGAGGAAATAAACAGACAAGCCCTTCAGGAGCAGTGATGTTTCTGGGGTCTCTAACTGTGACTGCTCTCCAAAGAGGGCTGCAGAGGGACAGAGCTGTCAAACCTGGTGCTGCTGAACTTCCCAGCTACTGGGCAACAATGCTTGTACCCTTTGGCCCCTTTTATGATACAGATGAAAACTTTTATGGGATGCATAAATCTGCTCTGCTGGGAAACCAGTTGCTTGAGCTAAGCAGGGGGAAGTCCTGAGGAGCTTTCTATGTCTTGATCACCACAAGCAGGACATAAAAACAGTTCTGACTCACCTCAACACTCCAGATCACTTGGTATTCTGCCTCCACCTCTGGCCAGAAACAAGTACCTAAGGGACAGAAAAAGTACTTCTGATCATTTCTCCATTTTCCTTTTTTTTGTTTCCAATAAGGGTTTTTCCTACTGATGCTGTGGCTTGCAAAGGAGTTTCAAAGGTCTGTTACCAACTGAGAAAACACCAAAACCCAAAAGCCTCAGGATTTTTCGTTTTCATTGGATGTGGCTCCTCCTGCTGTAGTTTGATAGCCTTTTTTTCCTCAAATACACCCTTTTCATCTCATCATGATTTTGTAGTCTCTATTACATGACCCCCAAGTTGACTCTTCTGGTGTGAGCAGTCTCAGATGACTTGGCCTTGTCTTTTATACTTGGATAACTTGTCTGGTCTGCATGATTTACTCTTCCAGTTGGCTAAAGGGGTTCCCTGAACAGCAGCTTTTGATTATGTTCCATGACTTGCAGACAGCCACAGTTGGCTGCAATGAATTCAAGTCTTTCATCTGAGCTGTTGTGTGTCACCAAGACACCTGTTACCTCCTGTGCAGGATGTGCTGTGCTCTGGAGTCACATGAAGTTACTGGATGTATCAGGAATTGTGTTAGTGCTGTTCCCCAACCCTGATCTCCAGCATTTCATGCCTCTAGGAGCATATGGAGTGAAAGTGAAGAAGGATGGGGCAGGTCAACAGATCTCTTTCTAACAACTTATTAATCTACAGCTCTGTTGGTCTAAGGGGGCCTTGAAACACTGAAAATGGCTGCAATTCATCCATTTAGTTTAAGTGCATTAACCCACATAATTAGGTGCAGCCTCTTCCAAAGCAGCAGCCCAGAGCATATTAATGATCCCTCACATGGAGTCTGAACTGTGTTTCTCATGTGTTCACTCATCTAGAGGCTTCTATGCTGTGGAACTGAGTCAAACCTAATTAGACCCCAAAGAAATATGGTTATAATTGATCTGAAGCAGCTTAGTAAAATGTAATAAGGTAGTTTAATTGGCTGCTTCTTTTTATTACTGATTCCAGAATTTATCATTTGCTTTGGACAGCAGACCAGCTCCACCTCACCTTGCCATGGAAAGTAGAGGAATAAAATATGTGATGATGAGTGATAATTTGGTTTATCATTATCCACAGTAGTGGCAGAAATTGGTGAGATTCATAAAGCCAGGGATTACTGACTAAAATGTCACTTTTAGGAGTATCAGATGGATCCATACTCATTGTCTTATGGGAAAAAAAAAGAAGTTTCTGGGAATACACAGTTGATGAGTTATTGTTCAACAACCCAATCCTACCTCCATCTGTCTGGACTTAAAAAGCTCTCTTCACCTCCCTGTACCCCAGCATAGCCTTCAAGTTGGTGCAGCCTTTAAGCAGCAATGAGAGGCTCTTTGAACAGGCAAGAAACATAAAAGATGTAACTGAACACTGCCAATAGTTGGTGATGTGCAAGACTCAGCACATCAACCCCAGTCATCCTTTTCCTTGCAGCTGAGTTGCTCCTTGGGATCAGTGGAAACTGGACAATTAGCTAGTCTGCATGGCAGGCTGTGGCCTTGAGAATAATCATTGCCAACTTTCAGGCTAAGTCAATAAGTTCATTACAAATCTGCATTTGAAGGTCTTGCAATCCTAAAGGGAAAAGCAACTTTTTCTACTGCAGGTTTTTATAGGATTAAAAAAGAGCTTGATGGAGCTTAGGTGTGTGGGAAATAGTTACCATCACCTTCATGAGAACTTCTCACCTAGTGTACCAATGTATTAAAAAGAATTTTCCTTCCAAGCACCCCTCAGTGAGGGAGCTTCTCCAAATCCCTCTTCCAAAATGTTTTGCCTGAATTTTCAGTTTCTTACTGCAACTTCTGCCTGGTTCCTTTGCTCTCTTTGACAACCTCACACAGTCACTCCCCACTCAGGAGTGACACCAGTACAGCTGTAGTGAATAATTCCTGTGCTGAGTCTACTTTTTCCAGGGTAAAAAGCCAAAGGGTTCGTGACAGACACTATGCTGGAAAGCCCTTTTCCCCCCTTTCTTGGCAGAGCTTGTAGACTGAATGAAAGGCTCTGTAGTAGAGATCCACTGGATAGCTTGGGCATTACATGTGGCACTGCTAGCATAGGAAGGAGAGCTGGGTATTGAACATAAAACTGGCAAGACAATGTGCAGAGACAGGATGAAAATCTCAAGAGAAAGATGCAGGCATGAGAACTCAAACATTTTGCCCAAGAAGGAGCTGAGGGAAACCTGTTGAGACACCAAACATAAAGATCACCTTGTGTTACCCCCAGAGCAACTGCTGGGGCACTCTGCAACTCAGGGGAAGAGGTGGGAGGTGTTTAGTGTGGCTTACAAGCTCTGCAGGGTGTGAAGGTGGTTGTGCAGCTGCAGAGGCTGCTTTTGTGCTGTGTGGAGCAACCTCACAGCAGGACCTCAACCTGGGAGGGGAAGAAAGCACACACAGAGACAGGCTGGAGAGCACAGAGGACTCATCTGGCCTGGCTGAAGAGAATGCATGGACAGGAGCTCAGGAAAGGTGTTTGCAGAGTAACAGACCCCGGGAGGGATTGCTGCAATCATCTGCCTAGCTGTGGTCCCAACTTCCAGCTCACTGTCACACTGGGTCAAGAAACAGCAAAAAAAAAAAGAGAACCCCATGGAGTATGCTGAGATCCTGGCCCAGCTTTTGTCATGTGTGGCAAGCAGGCAGTTAGGAAAACACAGGAAGCATGCAGTGGTGACAGGCACTTCTGCCAGCAGCAGGTAGGGAAATGAGACAAGGCAGTGATTACATCCTCCTCTGCCTTGCCTTTCCCTGCTTTGTCTCCACTGGGCTGTTTCTGACACGCTCAGCAGCAGTGCTAAGTGCTGGCAAAGCCTGTGCCAGGATCCTTGAGTCCTGCACCTTCAGAGCACAGACTCAGCAATTCTTCAATCCACTCGATGGCTTTACAGCTCATTTTCTTTACAGGTAAGTTGGATTCATTTCTGAGCCCAGATTTTCCTCATCTTACTTTAAGCATCTGAAAAAAGGAGCACAGCTACTTTCAGCTCCTTTTACAGTCAGTGGAAAGAGATCTTGGGATAGGCTGTACTACCCTCTAGAGAAGCTTATGTTTCCCACAGGCTGCTGTGTTCAGAATTTAGAGCCTCAGTTAGGTGGGGTGAGTCTGGGCTGAGTTTCCCTTCACAATGCTCCAATACAAAACCTCTCTCTGGTGGGCTATAAACTTTCATCAGAGCTGTTTCTTCCCACTCTTCCAAATCCCATATTGATCTTTCCCATGCTTTTAAATGTTACTAACCTTCTGAGCCTGCATCTTCATTTGACAGAAGACCAAATAAAATACTCCACAGTTAGCCAGGCAAGGCAGTAGAAAGCAACTTGTGTAAAAGCTTCCAGGTTTTTGCAGTATTTACAGTCCCCCAAGGAGAAAATGCAGACACAATGCAGATACATCTCAGTGGAGAAAACCATACAACTGTTGTAGTTGGAGAAGACTTTAAGATCATCAAGTCCAATCATTAACCTAACACTGCCAAGCCCACCACTAAAACATGTCCCTCAGCACCTCATCTACCCCTTAAAGACACTCTATGTGTGCTGTGAGCTGGTGGAATACCAGGGAAAGCATGTGGAGATGGTGCCAGTCCTCCAAGAAATACAGGTAAAACTGCAGAAAGGGGACAGAAGGAGGAGATAAAGAATTTGGAAGATAATCCAGGAAGGTTTGGAGTGGGGAGGAGATTTTGAAAGGTTTGAAAAGTCATCTCTCTGAAAAAAAAGGGTATTATTCAACACTGACTTTTTCTCTCTTTCATCACTCTGTCCACAGCACTGAACTTTTTTCTCTCTTCACACTCTCCCATGGATTTTCCCCAAGCTTGTGATAGCATAATTAGTGATTTGATCTGTCCAACCAAGAACACAGATGCTCATTTTGGGAGCAGAGCTTACATGTGGCTAAGAGAGGCAATCCTGGCACTGGCATCTGATCTCATTAATTCCTGACTTGATGAGGAGCAAAGGCTTGCCACTAATTTATGTTTTGTTTGTTTTGGACTCAGACCATGTAGATACTAAAGGACTTAGAGATTATATTCAGTCTCTCAATAAACATCATTTTTGCCCCCTACCCTAAGCAGCAGCATTATAAAATACAGTCTGCCTCCCAGGACCCAAAGCCCCTGCAGTATAATAATAATCTTCCTCTTGGTTTTAACAGTCTTTGATTCCTACACTGATTTATTATTCACTTGACTATGCCCCTGCTCATACTTTCTACCACATGGAAACTTTCACATTCTTCTCCAGAAAATTACTTCTGTCTCTGTAAAACCTCCTGAGATATGGCAGGCACTAAAATCAAGAACTGGAGCTAAGAATAGAAAAGCAAGGTGGTAATCATGACAATAAAATCTCCCAGATCACCAGGCAGAGAAAACATTTCCATACACCTTTGGAGAGTTAATGTTCCCCAACATAACCCAATTATAAGTTAGATGGAGGCAGGAGGTTGGGAGTGGAGAAGGATCTCCTACTGATCTCTGTCACAGCCACTAAGTATCATGTGAAAACATAACCAGGAATCTGTCTGGGTCATGTCAGCAGGTCTGAAGGGATGATTGCAGGTGAGAGAAACCCCTGGAGTGGCTCGTGTGACCAGAAGAAAGGTCATTTCATTGGTTAAACCTCAAAAGTCTCTCCAGTATTGGTAAAATCCCTTTAGATTTTCTTACCTGACCCACCTGATTTCCCTATCAACTCCATCAGTGGCTCAAGCACACAGGCTCTGCACCATCTGCAACCACTGCTGTGCTACACTGGTTTGATAAAATAAAGGTTTTGATAAAATAAAGGGTTTTTAAGGAGCACTTAGTAATTTTTTCTCCCTCCTTTTGATTTTAAGAGACATTTACACAATCCTCGAGATGAGACCTACCACCAAACTGAGCACAACTGTTAAAGTCCCTGTCAATTTTGCTGCTTAACAAACCTTGACATCTGAGCTTCACAGAGGGGAAAATCTGAGATGAAAGATGTGATAAAGGTCAGGTGTTGGAGGCAGAACTCTACAGAATAAATTGACCCCAAGTGAGCAAGGATCAGGATTTTGGGGAGGGAGATATGAGCGAGAAGTGAAATGGGATAGGAGGGCACTAAAAATAGCTCACAGGTAAAATGCTATTTGTGCCACTGAAAATACAATGCCTCTTCTCCATTGCTTTGCACCTTTAAATGAGTTTGCTGCTCTGGGCAGTGGCAGCTGCAGGATCCCAAAGTGACAGACACACTCTCCTGCAATGGGTTTATTGTGGCTGCCAGTGTCTGGGAGTGTGGGCACTGTACAGAGACTGCACTGGGTTTCTTTCTGCTGCAGGCTGTCCCAGGGCCTGGTAAGAAGTGGGTGCTGCTTCTTGTCCACTTCTCCTCTCACAGTGATGCATTTTAAGCTCTGAAAGTGGCTACTCCACCACGATAAACTATTTCAGAGGCAAAGTTCCTTTACTTAAAAACCCTCTGCTGAAAGCTTCTTCAGCTTGCTAGTGTTGTACCTAGTCTGGTGGTACTTCTGCTGTCAAGCTTCTGTTCCCCAAAGATGGCAAACAAGTGGCCAAGCCTTTCATGTAGTGGGTGTAACAATCCTTCCACCACTGAAGCCTCTCAACCTGTTCTCTAGGTCAAAAAGATAGACCAAGGGTGTGAGAACCAGAAAGCATGAAAGGATGTGGTGTTTGAAAACAGATGTTGTAAGCCAGACACTGCTTAGATTGTTCCCACTATGTACATACTTCTTGTTGGGTTTTTTTACTGGGAGGTGACATTTACACAGGGAATGTCATGACACCAAGATGAAGTGTTTCCACAGGGTTGATGTTGCCTAATCCCACACTTCAGTTGATTTCTACAGGTCCCAAGCATGGGAGACACAGGCTCAGGGCTGCCAGAGCTGTGTGGAGAACCTGCCTTAGTGGTTTAGTTGTCATGGGAAACCCTTTTAGTCAATTCAGTAGCTCCAAAGAGCAGGGAGGAAAGGAGGAATTTCCATCAGTCACATTAGGTGCCTAGGGTGAACCAAGATACCAGGGATGTACAAAGTTCTCAGATAGATTTTTGATTAAAGAATGTGACATTTCTAGTACCCAGAAACTGTCTTTAGAAGCCTGCTTGTCTGGGGAATGGAGATGACACAAGACAGATGAAATGTTTAGATGGTGCCAGGTAAAGTCTCCACGTTGTGAACAACTAAAACTCAAGATACACCCTTTTGGAGGGACATTTACAAGTAAGATTCATTTTGAAGTTGTGCTGGTTTTGACTGTGATAGAGTTAATTTTTTTTTAGCTTGTATGGGGCTGTATTTTGGATTTGTGCTGAAGAGAAAGTGTTGCTCACACGGGGATATTTTCATTACTGCTAAGCAGTGGCTGACACAGAGTGAAGGCCATTTCACTAGCCACCAAGAAACTCACCATCAGACAGAAATGAGTTGTCTGGGTTCATGAAAGTAACTGTGATGTACAGTTGTTATATGATATAATGATATTACATCTTGGAGTATGACTATACAGCAGAAAGATAAAGGAAAAAAATGGTAATATTCCTGGAAATACTGGGAAATATTACTGTAATTCTGTCCCTGAGAAAAGAAAGAATTAAAAGAAGAAAGAAAAGAGAAGGAGGAGAAAAAGAGAAGCCTGGGTAAAGTAGTGATTTAAAAACAGTTTTTCTATTTTCTACTAGTGAAATCAAGTGGATTTACCTGCAATAAACAGAGTCTATAGGTGTCAGCTGGCTTTATAGGAACACTCTCAATAGAAACACCACATTTGTCCTATAGATCAAAATCCCAACATTAGAGAGTCATTTATCTTCAGCTCTCTCAGGACCAGAATAGTTATTGCTTCTCTCATTAAGAAAGCTGGTATATCCCAGGGGAGGCCGGGGGTTACAATTTCAGCTGATACTCATTTGTCATATTTCTATTTCTGGTTAGCAGCACATATATTTAGGCAAAGAATAATCATTGCTGCCTGAGGTCAATATCATGCCTCCCTTAGGAGAGCCAGAGGTTTATGAGGAAAAAAAAAAAAAAGGGCACCCTTTAGGGAGAAAAAAGATGAAGATCAAGGTTGTTTTTAAAACCTGGAGAATCCTAAGGTGCTGGGTTATTGTTTGAATAAGAAAAGGCATCATAAGGTGGTCTCATCACTCTGGACTTGTCATTGGCATGATCTAGGCCAAGATATCCAAAATGAGAACACTTCAAAGTCCTGGAAAATTGCCTTAGACAAACATAAACTCTCTGCTCACTTTGCAAAGACGTTGACTGACTAGGGATGTATTTACATCAATACCTTGATGTGCTGTTGACATTTGGAACTATTTCACTGCCAACAAGAAAAGCAAGAATGAGAATGAAGGTGTGTATCCTCCAGAGCTGCACTTTTCATGAGGCAGGAATGGCTGGGACAGAAAGGAAAGAGTGGAAAATGTCACCAAGAGTGCTGCAGAATGTGACAAAAGATGCTAAAGCAACAGAGGAAGCTCCAAAATGAGAGACCCCACCATGACTCCTCAGTGGTGCAGTGAAGTATTTCCATTCAACAGGTGCAGCAGAAAACCACAATAGGCAAAGTTCTGAATGCTCTGATCCATATAAAAGTGGATCACTAAGAGCACTGGCATTTCTAGGTTCCAGCATTATCCCTAAAGAGACAAAAGAGATAATATTTGTCTTTTGCTGCACAGACTCTTTCAGCCTACACTAAACAAAAACAAAAGGCAGGCCCATTTTTGTCTTAGAAAAGTAAAACAAAAACAAAACAACAAAAAAAACCACCCAAGTATAATCCAAGCTTTGGAAGAATGAAAGTTTCAAGTACCCTAAGGACACAAAAAACCCCAAAAAAACTACCTTCAAAAGTATGAAGTAGAAAGATACCTCCATCAAAGATTATTTAAAAAAAAAAAGAATTACAAAACCACTCTGGCCTGTAGACAAGCTGATATTTCTATTCCCAAAACTAACAGCATCCACCTCCTCCCATCCTCTCCACTGTCTTTAGACAGGGGGGCAGTGGCTTCAACAATCCTCAGGGTAGAGAGGCTACAAATACCTTCCTGATGGCAAAAACAGCACCAGGATGGAGATGTTCACTGTATCTTCAGCTGTGTGATACAGAAGTGAAGGAAAGAGACAACATCTTGACTTCTAGTGTCTCTCAGTGGGCAGACGCAGACACTGTCTCCAAGCTCCTGTCTCAGTTGGATGAGGTCAGGGTTCACATCTGAAGCCAAACAAGGACCACCCAAGAGAATCAGTAACTTCACTGATGGGCAGAGATCACAAGAGGGGCCAGGCCCTGCATTAGCACACACTCTGAAAAGCATTCACGCTGTGTCCTGCCATGGCAAGTTAAGGTGTGACAAATGGTTGTGAAAAAGCAGGAGAAACTATGTCAGGGAGGATGAATGTACCCTGAATGGGATTACAGAGGATCACAGACTAGCTCTGCGTGTGATTATCAGGGTAAAAATCAAAGGTCAGTTTAGAGGTACAAATTCAGTAACTATCTGGTCTGGGTAATTAGTCAAAGATAATTTAACAGTTTTCACATTTGCAAAAGATACCATGGAGATAAAGAGAATAAACTGATGTGTTTTCACCTTACACAGAATGCAATGCACACACTTCAGGGAAGTGATTTTACATGAGAAAAGGTTTATGGTAGGAAGAACAGTGAGGCTTTGGGAGCTCTGGAGCTTTACCCTCAGAAGTGTAAAGGCAGCCCCTGTCCTTGGGTGATTTCCAGAGTAGCAAACACTGACAGACCTCTGTCAGAGACACTGACCCTGTAATGGACTGACCAGTGACCCCCCAGATCAAACAAAGTTTGTTCTGTGGCTCTGCAACCACTCCTCAGGGCCCACAGCATCTCACATCTCTGAGAAAATCCCCTCCCATCAAGACAGGCTGAGAGAATTCAGGGTGTTCAGCCTGGAGAAGAGAAGGCTCTGGGGGGACCTTAGAGCACCTGCCAGTACCTGCAAGGGGCCTGTAAGAGAGCAGGGAAGGGGCTGTTCACAAGGGTTGGTAGTGACAGGACAAGGGGTAATGGCTTTAAGATGGAAAAAGGGGAGATTTAGGTTAGATATTAGGAAAAAGTTCTTTAATCTGAGGGTGACGATCCCTGGAACGGGCTGCCCAGAGAGGTGGTGGAGGCCCCATCCCTAGGGACATTCAAGGCCAGGCCTGGGGAGGCTCTGAGCAGCCTGAGCTACTCAGAGATGTCCCTGCTGAGTTCAGGGGATTGGACTAGATGACCTTTGGAGCTCCTTTCCAAGCCAATCCACTCTGTGATTCCATGTAAATGAAGTTTCTTCCCCTCCCTCCTGCTCTGCAGCAACTGGGGCTCCAGGGCTGACCCTCAGAGAAGGTTGGGACCACAGATTTTGTCAGAAAAATTTTAACCAAGAGACAGAGAAACAGAAAACTGTACTGAAAAGGGTGTGCAATAGAAACATATTCCTAGGGATTTCCATGTGATGCCTTCAGCAGTTTAATGTCATATAGGGGAACTTCACAATTTAGGAAAGAATCTTGAGCAATGTTTTCTTCTTGGGAACCCAAGGGAGCAGGAATGCCAAAGGCAATGCTCAAGAGACACAGGTGGGAAGGTTATTTCTCTCTCCCACTTCAATTCAACCTCAATTTAAAATTGGTGGTGTCAGATGAGGGAGTTCACTGAAGATACCCATGCCCAAGGCCATGTAAACACTCAAATCTGTGTCTTTCCATTCAGCTGGTAGGAATTGAATTATTAATTTTAAGTGGAATGGTTTGAGACACCCCCATGATACTTTCTACTCCCACAGCTCTCAATGCACATTCAGACTGCTGAAAGCTTTTGAGAAGGAAAGGCAAAGGAAAGCAGTAGGTCCTATTTTTTACTGTATTTATATACTTAGTCCTGTCCCTGATCTCCAAATTATTCAAAACATAAGACAATTATTAGACTAAAAAGATTAATCTTGAAGGACCCTTTTATCCACTACATAGTTCCCTTCTCCCTCTAAGAAGAAATTACTTTATCTGGTCACTGGCTAAATAAATGTGTACATCCAGCTGTTGTGTATGAGCATGCATCAAGAAATCCATGCACAACTCAGGCAAAAAGAGGGGAGAAGACCATTTCACCACAAATACTACTCTTCTTTCCCCAAATTCCCCTAATGTTATTAATGTCACTCTATTAACCTCCTCTTCCCCATGCCCCCACCCCCTGCCCCCACTCTTCCACAGAAACTTCTGTAATTATCTCTCTCTCCCCATCACACACACTGGAAACTTTGATAAATTGCTCAGACTAATTCACACATCACTCAAGACAGATGAGATAAATCTTTTTTTAAAGTATCAAGTGTCTCACAATAAAAGCTCATGAACCTTTGTAAAGCTGATACAGACAACAGCAGAACTAACCCCCCCCCGCCATACCATCCAGCCCCCAGTACTGAGCCAGTGCAAAACCACTGCCTGAAAGATTTGCCAAGCAAGGATGGAGGGAGATCTCAGTCCATGCTCTTTGCCTGACAAGACTCAGTGAATGCTCTTGCTCTGCTGTAAGACACCACAAGGGTCACAATCCTGCCCTTATTATTTTGCTGACTGCAAAATATTTTACTGTATTCTGTGGCTTTCCTATGGTCTGTATTTTTTTGCTTTCTTTACATGAAAACCAGAGCAAGGTAGAGAATGCTGCTTACTCAGAACACATCCTAGCACAGGCATGAAATGTGGTAACCCCCCAAAAAACAGCCCCACACTTCAAATGTGACCTTGGATGACCAGTCAAGTTAGGACTGGAAGCTTTGACAGCTGACTCTTTAAATAAGGCTGGATTCACCATTCTATTTGCATCTAAAAAATATGAAGTCAATAAAATTTCTTGTGAGTGAAGGAATTTACAGTCATACAGCCTAAAGAATATGTAACTGGAAGCTCTTGTGAGTTGGTGCACCCCCTCAGTTACCCACCAACACAGGCTGTGTGGCTATCTGTGGCTTTCATCAGTGAATGAAGAAAAAAAAAGGTATCTGCAGCACTCCCTCAAGGACCAGTTCATTTGGTTTCTCATTTTTTGCCTCAACATTATGTATGAGCATTTAACGTGGATTTGAAGGGTACAATTCCCTGAATGCACCACACAAAGCAGCAGCCTCTAATTTTGAATTTCCCCAGAGCTGGGGAGAAAAAGGGTTTGTCAGAACTAATAACGGTGAATCCCAAAATGGGCTGTGAAGAGAAATTGTCTAATACTAGTCATTTCCCTTGACAGCCACCTCCACTTTTGCTGGGAGATTCTGTCTGGAAATATTTTATTCAATAACATGTTTTGTCTATATGGACCTATTTCAATACAGCTCCACTCTTGGAGAGCCATCTGAAGACTTGAGGCTCCACATGTCAACCATTAGAGAGTCAAGTACAGAAATGTTCATTTTGGCTTTGATGCATTCTCTAGTTTTTTCCTTTAATTTGAGGAAATCCCCAAATCAATCAGTTAGAAAGCACTTACCCTCAGCAGAGGCTGGAAGTTTTTAATGGAAAGGGCTTTAGCAATAAACAATAAATCATCACAATAATAAAGAACCAGAACAGCAACGTCTGGGAACAAGGAAGCACACGGAGCTTCTTCCCAAAGCAGATCTCTTCTCCTCACCATGCAAGATGCATTAGCATCTTTAATGGAATGGAAAGAAACAGAGTTTCTCTCTTTTAAGGAGCAGACCTAATTCATCAGAGAAAACAGATGTCTTCCCATATGATTTAGCATCTGGGTCTCCACAGTGTAACACACCATTGGAGGTAACAATTAATGTCTTAGTTCCACCCTGCTAAGAGCTATTACTTAGTACCCTGCATCCCCACAGTGCCTTCTCTTTCCTGAAAGGTTTAGCCATCCCCTGCTCTGCAAGAAGGGGCTAAGCAGAGTCCTTAGGTTTCAGACAGAAGCTCTCTTTGGGAAAGGAAACAGCTCCTTAATTGAGTAGCTGGGGCTGCCTGGCTGTTACAGTAATTAAGTCTCAGACCACATGGTTGGCTGGACCTTTCTGGAACTGTGTTTGTGCTGTAAAACAACTCATGTGAGGCAAAATCTTCCACATTTGAGCATTTTGCCTTCAGGCTAATGCTGTAATTATGTGAAAACCACACTGTATCCCTAAGGATGGATCTTTTTATTCACACAGCAAAGGATTTTATTTATTTATTTCACTCGAACACAAAAGAAAACCTTGCTCTGTATTTATTTTGTGTTCAATAATGTGCTTCAGTTTGGATGGAGCATGAGTAAGGATGCTGCCCTGTAAATGGGAAGATTTACATGATAAAACCTGAAATAGTCCATTTTCTTATGATTTTAGATGTGATTAATGTTGGGATAATCTATTCTATAGTATGCATTAGATTTGTGCCCATTAAAAGTATATTGTGGTTCAACCAAAGAGCCAAATCCACCTCCAACCTGAAGGTTAGATTTCAACAGAAGGTGAGAATCAGAGAGTTAAAGCAATTCCTTCATGTCATGATAGACATTTGGATTTGTTTTGCCTTAGTTCCCCTTTCTTCAAGGCTAAGGCCATTCCTGTACCTCACTCCTGACTGTACAAAGCAGTGCTGGTGGTAAGGTCATTAAGCAATCAAATAATAGGAAATAATTGCTTTTGAAATCATTTCATCTTTTTAAACAGTCACATGGAATATTAGAAGCTGTTTAAGGAAATGCTGTATTTTCATACTTTAAAACAAGAGAAAGGGTAGGTCATGAAATTATAAATCACTATTTGAAGTTCCTTAAGGAACACAAGACTTTAGTCCTTCTTGCCTCAGCTTCTCTCAATCATAGCAGAAACAAGACCAAGGATAGATTTTTTTCCAAGAAAAAAAAAAAAGCAAGCAAACTACTTTTCTCTCTGCTTTACCTATGACATCTATTTTTTATCTATGGTTTTATTTATAAGACTTTTAACTGCATAATTTACTTGAGTTAACTGTGCCTGTTTTGTTAAGTACTTCATTTAAGATTAAAGAGCAATATTTTGCATTCATGGACATCATACCCTGACACGTTGTTTGGAAACACCTGAACATTGCTTGATCTCTCCCATTAAAAGCTACTTCATGTAAAAACACCTTCATAAAAAAAAAATAATAAAAAATCAAAGAAACACAGGAATTTTCTTCAAGATCACCTGCACTTGTCAGTCCTTTTATAGGAATCATGGAGCCTTTCCTCCACAAAAGCAAACCCTACACACTCATTTCACTCTGGTGTCCAAGGTCAGTGCATTATCCCAACTGTCATAAAAACTAACAGTTTCTACTCTGAAAAAGCCAGTTTCTCTTTTCATCAGTGTTTGCTGGAAAAAGCCTGGATGTAAACAAAAGTCTTTTAATCTATCTGCCATTTCTTGGGTGGTTTCTGGGGTTTATGTAATTGCTGCTACTTTGCAGAGGTAGCTGCAAGGCAAGTCCTCTCAGGGCAGCCAGGAAGTTTTAAGCTTGGAAAGAAAAACAGAAACCTGAAATAATTCTCTGTTAACCTACACTGCCTGGTAGGATTCTAGGCATGCTGCACATTAACATCACCACCAGATCCCCTGAGGACAAAACTCTGGGAACCCTACAGAAAACTGCACTGTGGTGTCACTAAGTTATATTGGGGGGTTTCTTTTTCCTCACCTTTTGATCTGTGCTGTTCTATTTATAAGGGCACAACTATCTACAACAACAACTAGTCATGGTGTTTCTTTCCTCCTGAAAACCAGTCTGGTTTTATCCTCTGACTGAAATTTCACTGAGTTTCTTTAGAGACTTTCAAGACCCACCTGGATCTGTTCCTGTGTGGGCTGCCCTGGGTGATCCTGCTCTGGGGGTTGGACTCCATGATCTCCAGAGGAGGTAACTGAGGATTTACCTGCTTTGAAGGTACAGATTTTATCTGCCTGGGGCCTAATGAATCTCAGGGTGGCTTTGCATTCCTCTGCATCACTACTGACACTGCTCCAAACTGACAGTAAGCCCAGGAACTGCACAGAGATGAGGTTGGGTTGCAAGCAGCATTTGAGAGCAAGCAACTTGGGTGTGATTCCCAGTGCAGACTGGCTGAGGGTTATGATGTTGCCTTCATCTGTCCTGGGGCCACTTTTCCATCCTGTATTAGTGCAGGACAGTCCTCAGGGCTGAAGCTGCTTTCCAGAGAGTGAATCTGCAAAGCTGCAGCACAACAGGGCCCTGGTGTCTGGAGAGTACCAGGTGCTGCCACAGTGGAGGGAAACAGGGGAGCTCTTGTGTGTTTGCTCCCAGCAGTATAAAAATAGATGGAAACAAGCAGAGACACAGATGGTGGAAGCAACAGACAGGGTAAGTAGCATTAATCTAATGAACTCTAGTAGTATAAAATCAGGTTTCTAACCTAAACAAGTTCTGCAGTAGACAACTGAAACAATTTGAAGCCTTCAGGTCAACCTTTTCACTGCATTACAAAGAGGGGAGAGGTTGCACATAACTTAGCTAAAATTCAGCCTTAGTCTTAAATCCCTCAAGTAATTCTTGGTGCCTTTTCCAAATGGAAGAGGTGAAAACTGTGTGGTTTTAGAGTGTTCTACAAGACAGCAGTGAAGCTCAAAAGTTGAAATTAAGAATGCCTTTGAGTTCAGCAGTTTTCTGCTATGATGTGCTGGCATGTTAACCAGCATGACTGTTTTATTAGATACAAACCAGTTTGTAATCCATGTTCTCCTGTTTGATACAAGTGTGGCATTTCCCTGTTGTTCATTTAAAAAAAAAAAAAGCTTCTAAAATTTTCATTACAAAAAAACCTTCAACGTTGTCACTGATTTTCCCCATTTCTACATTGCCTACAAATCAGATGCAATCCTAAACTCTGAGAAGCTGGAAAAAAGCATATTTATCTCCCTGGGAAAGTGATGAGGATGCCAGCTCAGTGCTTCAGCAGTGTCAGAGCTGCTACATTTCCATTCATTAACTTTCCCTTTTTCTATATAAAACCACATAATTGGGACTTCCCTTAGTGGAAACATTTAGTGTGTTTTTAATGGGCAACTCAGGATCACAGCACTTTAAACCCAAATCTAAGAGTTATTGAGAGCTTCCTGAGAGCTGCCAAATGTTGCATGTTCCCATCGACTCAGCATCTTGCAGGATTAGATTCTCATAGTATTTTTAGTGTTAATAATGTCAAATCCTCAGTAGTACTTTTGTAATCTATTTACAAAAAAGCCATGTAGAGGGCTTCTCCAAAATTATCTATTTGTGTTTTTTTCAAGCACATTTTCTTCAAACCTAAAGTTATTATAATAACTTCTTTTTTCTTTCTTTCTTTTCTCCTTTCTTCCAGGTGAAATTTCTGGTTATCATTAATGAGATTAATAAGTGCTAATTCCAGTTGCTTCTAGGGAGGTTGAGAGTAAACTGCAATTTGAAGCAGACAAAGGAAAGTTTCATCATGGTGGTCTTGACCCCCCAGTAACCACTTAGTAATTTGGGGAGGAGTTCTGGATTTGTCCAATTTTTCACTTTCACACGAGATAATTTTTATTTTTTTTTTACAGTTCACCTGAGCATGCAGCCTTCAGGGGAGAAGAATGGATCAGAGCACAACTCAGTGGAACTCTGAGCTTTTCTGTGCCATTCTGTCATGGACTTCATGCACAACTCAAGGTCTTCAAGTTCAGCAACCATAAACTGAAGAATCCATAAGGAATAAAATGAAGAATCACCACATACAACAGGCCAGCACAAAGGCATTGACCAGAGAACTATCATTATGGTCAGTTCAACTTCATTATACCTGAGCTGAGGACATGTGGTACTTCATTAACCATTGAAATGCCACAGAAAGCCATGGAGAAAAAGAAGCCCCTTTCTCTGCTTGTGGGAAGTACAAATTCTATGTTTCCCTTCTATATTTAGTTCTTTTATTGTCTAGCTGCTTGGCTTCAGGTATCCCTGCTGTTCTGTATTACTACCTGGAGCTTCAGAGGTAGGTAGGAGAGGGCAGCAGATACTCCTGGAGAACACACAGCTTGAATTGAAAGAAGATCATTTTAATTCCCTTTCTCTCACTATATGGAGCAGTGACCAAAAGTGACTATGAAAGTTTGGACCATGTTCCCCTTAGTTTCCTCATGCAGTGTCCAGCACATCCCAGCAGCTGACACCCTGAACTCAGTGTTTGCTGTTGTTTATGGAGTGCTTGAAAATTACTGTGGAAAGGGGATTAGAAAACATCTGGTGTCCTATTCCCCAGGATCTTCAAAGGATAGGGGATCTGCTTCTGCAAAGATAGTCAAGAGAGGGAAGAGTAAATCCAGAAGCAAAGGCTCCTAGCAGAATTGTATGTCAGAAAAGACCTTGCTGTGCTCAACTCATGTGACATTTAGTGTCACACAGTCCATGTTAATTCAACCTTAGCTCTTTGATCCCTAGCTGGCTACCCCATCTAATTCACAGTGGGGAGGGGAACACTGTCCTCTACTTACAGGGCAGTTCAGACATGGGAACATCAGCCTGAGAATATAGCTGGAAATGCAGAGAAAGGTTCTAAACTGCAGCAGCTAAATTTCTAAGATAATCTCTGATGAGAGGCATGGCAGAAAAAAAAAATCTGTTTGCCTTGAGAATGTGAAGTGTTGTCAACAGGGTTGTGTGAGGTAGTTGTCTGCAGTCATCAGGTCTGGATTTGATGACACTGGCAATTTCTCCAGCCTTCTGCTCCCAATTAATGCTGAGTCTCATGAAGGGCACATGCTGAAGACAACTGGAAATGTTTTATCTGAGAAATTAATGGTTATTTGATCAGGCTGGATTCCACATCTTGACATGGCTGGAGAGAAACCCTTCTCAGCACCAATGGCATTTGGAATGGTTCAGGAAACAACCCCAAGATGGTTATTAATAGTTGTTTCTGGAGTCTACATACAGCAAAAAGCAATGCTACTTTTGAAATGATGTGTGTTTCAAAGACCAGATGTCTTCTGTTGTATTAGTGCAGTATATTTCAGTTTGTTTTTAAAGAGCAATCTGTCTTTAGTCACATAATGGAGAAATCTCAAATGGGAGCCTAATCTTATTATGCTCCCTTTCTAGGTTTTTGGAAAGAGGAATACAGAAAAAAAAGGTATGAGTGTGTTCATTCAAACTGGGATCATCCTCCAGAAATACCCCTGAATGCTACCTGAAACAGTCATCCCAACCTCCCTGCAAGAACCACATCCAAAACATTACTTTTTATTCTAATTAAATATTTTTTGTCAATAATTTTAATATTGGGACTGTTAGATTTTACATCTTTGTTGTTTGAGTCAAATTATTTGCTCTAATCATCACTGCACCAGCCTTATGGGTTCAGAGTTCTGAGGAGCCAGAAAATCACGACTCTTGGGATTTATTTTTACCATTGTGCCAGAGATTAAAAACAGAAGTGCAGCACTGTTGGAGTTTCCAGACAGAGACATTGCTTAAGGCATGGGAAGCTCAAATTAGAAATAATTTCTGATTTCTTGGGTTGGAGGCTGTGATAAAGGTTTATCATTGTCCAAGAGAAAAAGAGACTGAGGGAAGAAAATTAAGCTGCATGATGTTTTCAGGAATAATATAGGAGAATACATAATTCTTGCTTCTCTAAAAGGACCCACACTACTGGCTGATAAATCCTCATGATGCTAAAAACTAAGAATACATTGAAGCTTTGGCACTTTAGGTCACATTTTTTCAGTCATATTCCCCCTTACCTTGCCCATGCCACATATCAGCCTCAGCACAGGGGCTCTTGCAGACTGTCTCCTTGTTACCACACTTATTTGCTCTTTTATTGTGCTCTAACTTTGCTTAAATTATTGCTGGGTTAAATACTGTGTGCTGCTCTCAGCCTCAGCCACCCTAAATAGCACTCCTGAAAATTTTCAGTCCTGTTTTGCCCTTTTATGGTTCAAGGAAAGGTAAAAGATGAGCTTTTTTTCATCAAGGTTTTAAAGTAATATTAAGAATAATTTGCTGAGTTTTGATTAGAGATTTTTAAAAGCAATTTGCTGTTACTCATCACACTTTCTCCAAACCTTGCAAGTCAGATTAGCTTTATCTTGGAGGTGGGAAGACTGAAAGGTAGAGAAATTAAGTGTTTGACTAAAGGTGTCCCTGACAAAAAGAGGTTAGAGTATCTAATTCCCAGATTGCTACTCTGCACACAGAGATGTTTGTCTGGTGATTTGTTCACATGGTAATAGGAAGCTTGGATCACCAGGCACTGGGCTGAACTTTCAGTCAGAAGATATTAGAAAGTTCCTGCTTCATTTTCTGCAATAAAGATAAAATCAGCAGAATGCAGGATGTCAAGTTTCTGACCTCATCCCCTGCTTTTGTGAAGCTGAGCTGTGTGAATCTGCTGAAAGATTTTCTGAGAAGCTTCCCATTTGGATTTTCATTTCCATTTGATGCTACTGTTTTGCTTCTTATGCTGACTATTTTTGGCATTAAACACAAGCACTCTACTCCATTCTCCAGAGTGAGTTCAGGGCTGCCTGACACTCCTATTTTCATGACATAGCAGCAAAGTAAAGACAATAGTTTAGAAAAAATGGGAACACTTAACCATACATACCATAGAGAAAAATAATGACCACATTAGAGTGGCTTTACTAGTCACATTTTTTAAACACAATGTGTCATTCTACATTGTCAAGTAATAAATGTTCACTAAAGAAAGTAACATAAAAGATACAAAAAAGTTTAAGACATATAAGAAGGATGTCATTTTATGTAAGCACTTAGATGCTTTAAAAGAAACAAAGCCCTTTAAGAAAGTGGAGTGTTTAGTACAAGGATCAGGACAGCAAATTTTCCTTTTGCAGGTGTCAGCTATGGCTACCCACTGGAATTGAAATTAAGCAATTATTTTCCACTTTGGGGTTGGTTTGGGGTTTTTTTTTTCTGCAACTCAGAGATTTTCCTTGGGCTGTGGAGGGAATTTTGCCAACTGTCCAGCTAGCTGAGCTAATTATGAGTCTGCAGTATTAAAGGCAGCAGCCCAAAGATTACAGCTCCAGATCTACAGCCCAGATATGAAGAGTTTTCACCTGTGACCCTAGTGTGTGATTCTCCTGGCTCTTTGCTGGTGTACTGCAATATTTCTCAACAGCCCAAGACTGAGGAGTATGATACCCTTGGTATTTCAAACAGAATTTAAGCAGGGTAAGCTGCAAATACCCATGTACTGGAGACCAAATTCAGTGATGCTGTGTTTGCAAGGCTGCAGGAAATCTTTCTCTGCATGGAGAAAAAAAATAAAATAAAAACTTTTCAGTTTCCTAATGTCTCATTTATGCCTCCTGACCAGAACAACCTTACTGGGGCAATCCTACACTGCTCCCAGTCAGACACCTGTTTCAACTTGTGACCTGTAAAACTCCCAGTTACCTCTGGATCTGCTTAAGAAGTTTCTCATCCAAACACGGCCCCGCTGCAAGTCCTCCTGTGTCTGCCAAGGTCATAGATGCATTAAATAAACTCCTGAATCCTAAGGAACACATAATCCTGTTCTCATTCACTTAGTCAACTTCACTGCATTAAAACTCCCTCTGCTCTCCTGTGCTTGCTGCAGTGAGCAAAGGGGTTAAGAAGCTAAGAAAAATGAATACAGAGGGTTTTTTCCACAGGGTTATAATGGAAACTTCAAAGTAATGTGATCAGATATGTTCCAATATACCCTGAAACCATTACTGCCATAAGCATGATGAGTGAACACATTGAAATCTGAGGCTAAATTGTGTGACTAATTCTAAGTTTATTGAAATGAACAAGGACAAATGAGGTGCTACTTTCTCTCGCAGATACACAATCAATTTTAGAAGGGCTGCAGAATCTTTATCATCAGTTTCTAAGCAGTAAATTACATCAGAGATTAGACTTTTCACTTTGCCACTTGGGCTCTGGCTACTTGTTAAGGACTGTGACTCCTTGTGTAGATAGTAATAAAAAATTTAAAACAAAATAACATTTAGGTTTTTAACATGGTCTACTAATGTATGAAAACCAGAAATAGTCTGAGGCTTTGGCACCAGCACACTCCTTGGCACATTTCTGTGTGTATTTCCCATCTTTGTTTATCATTAATCACACTCATAGTTTACTTTTAATTGCCTGTTTCTGACCTCACATAACTAGCTCAGCCACACAACCACATAGCTTGAATGTGAGGAAAAACTTCTTTCCTAGAGAATGATGAAGCTTTGGAACAGGGTGCCCAGGGAGGGGATGGAATCACCATCCCTGGAGATGTTAAAAAACCACCTAGATGTGGCACTTCAGGACAAGATTTAGTGGCTCTGGTAACACTTAGTAGATGGTTGGGACTTGAAGATCTTGAAGGTCATTTCCAATCTTAATGATTCTATGACTCTAAAATGTTGGGAAGTACTTTTGACAAGAATATTCTTTGGCCTGGGGGCCAAACCATCCTCATAGGATGTTAGAGAGATATTTTTAAACACCTGAAGCCATGGAAGGCCTAAAAATCCTGCCTTCCACTGAGTATGGAACACAGAGCTGGATTTACAAGAAAGATAAGCATGGCTATTTGCTTCTCCAATCTTGCACCAGGACATTCTGACTTTACAAGGAGCTCAAGGTGGCCTCAGGGATACTTTCTGATTTTGCTTTCTTCCTGAATGGTCACTGTGGCGGATTAAACAAAAATAAGACCTGAAGTTAAATTAGGAAGCTGCTTTGGACAGACTTTGATGGAGCCCTGCCCTAAGATGTGGGACAACTCTGGCAACCACATGAAATATCCATGTCTGCTAAGAGAGGCTGAAATTGCATCCTAGGATAGCAAAGGCATTTGGAATAGCATCTAGGAACATTTGAAAGTAGCATATAAGAAACTACTGCCTCTTGCTCAGAGAACACAGAGGACAAGAAGCCAGAATAGGCTTGACAAATGGTGGCCAAAATGTCAGGCTGGGGCAGTGACACTCAGAGGAATGAGGTAAGATCCTCCTCCAGCCCACCAACTTCCACTTGCAATGAAAAATTAAAGGGTATAAATTAAATTGGGGTGAGTAGGTCTGGTGTTTTCTCCCATCTCCTCCTAGGGAGTAGGAAAAGCTGCAAAACCAGAGAAGGGATGTACCCAAAAAATGCCCCAGAAGAAGTGCAAGGAATGGGAACAAAATGTGTGCTGAGCTCAGAAGAGTCATGTTAAAGCCCCAGACACCATCGTATGGGTAGCAGACAGGCCAAGCATTCTGAAGGAAGCCTACATTGTTGCTGCTTGCTCTCTATCTGGTTTTAGAGAGAAAAATTCAATTTTCAGACTTGTCAACCCAGTGTTGCTCACCAGCTTCTAACCACATCCCCATAAATACAGGGTAATCGTTTTTTGAACGATGCTGCATGTAAACCTGTCAGAAGGAGCTTTGCTAGCTCTGATCTTTAAGCACAGTTTGCATTTTTTTTAATGCAATAAATAAATAAACAGGACTGACTGCAAAAATTGAAATTAAGAGAAAGGCTTCGATACGACTTGATAAAAAAAATGAATGTACAAGATGCCTGGAAATGTCAGTCATGTGTATACAGTAAATAGATTCTTCCATAAAGACAACAGAAGATAACAGCTTAATTCTCAAGTGCTGGCACATACATTATACTTCTGAGAGAAGATGTCTTCCTTATTTGGTATGTCTGACTGCACAAGAGATCCTCAAAGAGATCAAGAATTTCTGTCAGTGATCCTGAGCCTGTCCTGGGCGTAGGAAAGAAGGTGGAAAAAGGTCTGCAGTAAAATCTACACCCATAATTTGATTTAAGGTAAGCACTGCCATACTGAACTCAGGGAGTACACTGAACTGACAATACTGAACTGCAGCAGCAGTTCTCAGACTCATGAAAAGCTCATCTGGGTGAACTTCATGCCTTTTGAGGCCAGGTTTCTACAATTTTGTAGTTACCTTCAGTGGGTTAAAGCTTCTGATCTTTGAAACAAAAAGAGGAGCTGTTCCATTATGACTGCTTTTTTGGGGGGGGGAGGTTATAATTCCAATCAAAGGCTGAAAATAATTAAATTCATTCAAATAGGAGTTACTGCTTATGAAAACCAAGTAATAATTTGTATTCAGTTGGGTTTTCCAGGTTTCATGGTCAACCAGTGACAATTATGTGTGTTTGAAAGTTGGGCAGCACTGGCCTCGTGTCCCTGATGGTGTTTGTACCTTCCAAGTATTTATTTCAACTAGTTTGTGGCAGGGTAATGAGAGGCTAGGGAGCACAAAATTCAATTATGTGAAGTGTGCTATGTATGTGTGTTTGCATGATTTGTATTGATTCACATGCATGACAGATTGGTTATAAATTGGGTAATATATTGGCTTGTAAATGAAATATATCGATTGCAGGAGCATATTAGGTGGTGTATTGAATTCTCAGGGCCACTGTGACATTTTCTTTGTGGGTGTAAAGAATCTCTGTTATTGGGTGTGTGTGTCTGGTATAATTGCTTTACAGTGGTGATATCTGGGTCGTTTATGGAATAAATCACAATATATTTGCACCACAATATATCAGGTCAGTGAGTGCCCTTGCCATCACTGAAGAGAAAGAATCAGTCTGTCTCTCAGGGAGTGAAGAGCCCCCAAACCCAGGTCATATCAAGCACAGCCATGTCAACTCCACTAGGAAGATTTCTGCTGGTGTACATGTTGACATATCAAGCTGCCTTCAGATATAAATCTGGATTAGTTTTTTTTAGATAGCACCAAAGCCACCACCACAAACACAAGCAAACCAACCAACCAGCCTCCCAAAACCTGGAAAATTTTCTTGTGTGTTGTAGTACTACTCATACAAGGATATCCCTCTGAAGAGAAAATGCACAGGAACAATTTCTAGTAAGGAATGAGTAGGTAGTGAGGAATTTTGAAGGAGATGTGGAAAAAATTATTGTTACTTTCACTGCACTAAAGTCACTCGTGGTCTGCAGATAGATTAAGACAACAATTTGTCTCTCTTCACTGATGCTTTTTATTTGCCAAAATGCAAAGGCAAATGATAAAAAGTTTGCTTCTTCTATAATGGGAAGATTTATTTCACCTTATTATTCATATTACTTCTTATAGTTGCAAAAGTATTTCAATAATCTTTATAGAGCTCAATTATACCACAGCCAATTGATATGAGTGATTTCAGTACTTTTTAATATGCTGTTTAAAATCTCCAGTGTAAAATATTCTTAATGCACAGTATAAAATATATAGCAATCTCTTTTAATGTAACTAAGTCCTGGCTTTATTTTGTAGCTAAAATGCAGAAAGTATAAAGATTGAGTTTGTATTAGTCTGTAGAGATATTCCCCTTGCCTAGGCTGAACTTCTGTCAGTATTTCCATTTCTAATTGAGCACTGAGATCTTGCACTGATCTTGTTTACATGTGTTTCAAGGAATAATTATCTCTTCCATTCTTGGTTTTTGTCTGTTCTTAGCTGTGTGAAATGCTGTACTTTGTACTCTACTGGAGGCTGGGTTATGTTCATAGAAGTACCTCCTCTTAGCTGTGGCCTCTGAGGATCAGATGTTCAGTTACCTCAAGTGCTGTGTGATTAGCAGTTATGAATCTACTTTCCTGATGGGATAGAACTGAGCTGCATATTTGCCACCTTTAAAATATTCTGTGGCACTCAAACCTTGGCATCAGTGTTTACTTAACTGGCATCTCCCTTGGCATCTCATTTTTTAGCCAAGCTTCTGTGGAAGAAGGAGTGGAGGCAACACTTGCACAAGGAGATGTCTCTTGTACTAACCAGCCTTTGCCTGACTGTAGCACCTGCAAGTTTCAGAGAAACTCAAAGGAACACTTAAAAAACTTGGAAATAAAGAAAGAAAAAGAAGAAGAAAAATGAAAACATAGCAATTTCCACTCCCCTGATTCACACGGAGACAGCATTATGCATTTCTCCTGCCTTTTTACAGTGTATTCATGTCCTGGCTCTTCCAGTGCTCACAGGGAGCAGCAGAGGTGGGAGCTGATACCAGTTTGTTTCATGGAAAGCCTATTCTTAGCAATTACTTGGGACTCTTAATTGAGCTGAACTAAATAATGATGTGTTAACTCAGTTTGTTTGCTGTGACTCAAGGATTTACAGAAGATAACCCATTTAGGGGTTAAGGTGCCTGTGCTAATTGTTTTCCTGAACAATACATCTTTCAATCACCTTTTCCATTATCCACCTAGATTAACTCCATTGTCTTTGAAAGTAATTGACACTATTCTTCATTCTTCTATCATCTCGTAATAATGTCAGGGTAAATACAACAAGAGGTAATTAAATCAGCAAAGGGGATAAATTCTGCATGCCATGCAAACAAAAAATGAAAAATCCAGGGAGATTTAGTCAATAGTACCACGAGCTTAATCATAAGATATAATAATAGGAATATTATCCAGCCTTGTCATTTATTTTCCCTGAGTTTTCAGGTCTTGACAATGGATGCCCATAAGTACCAAAATATGGTAATTGAAAAAAAATAAGGCCATAGTTTATACCTAAACCTGGGTTTACTGTAGGTAATGGTTCATAAATTTTAATACTGTGACAACCACCAACCCACTGGACCACATTATCAAATACAGAAGCCAAACTATTTCTACTCAAATCCATTTCACTTCTGCATCACCATCTAAGGAAGTGTTGTTCAAAGAAAAGTGCAGGAAAACCTTTCAAGATTTCCTTTGGTAGGCTTGGTGTAAAATGAGTTTGTAGACAGTAATTAAGATTTAAACTCCTTTGCCCATTATTTGCTTATCATCTTGCTTGGAAAGCACACAAAGAATATATTGTTTAATCAATCTGCCTCCTTTTTCAGGTATAATTCCTCCTTAGAGTCTGAGCTATGAGTACACAAATGTTGTGTTAGTCTATGCACTGTGTTTGGTAGAAAAGGACTCAAAGTGCAGAGAAGACTGGAAATTATTGTAATGCTTGTGACTGATTAATAAGAACATTGATTAAAAAGAACTGTTAAAAATATTGTCATTCCATTCAGATGAGAGCAATTATAAATAGACTGGAATATTCCCAGGTTTTACTTACTATAATCTGTTAATGATGTGCAAAGCCCTGCCATTCTAGCCAGTTACTAAAAGTTCTGTCACTTTGTGAGATGGCATCATTCAAAACATCTGAGAGACAGAATGCTGCTTTTAGGTCGTTGAAAATGAAATTAATTTTCCCCCAAAGATCCTCAGATTTAAAACTCTTTCCAGCATCAGGAAAAGAGTCAGGAAGACATGTAAGTGTTAGGGATGGTAAATGCAGAAGCACAGATTCCTGAGGAAATTAGGTCTAATAAGGTAAATATTTTCCAGAATTAAAGTATTAACATATAGTGGCTTTACTCATTCTGAGTTCCAAGACTCACCTACATGTGGCTGTTCATGCATCACTGATGAAGGGGTTCTTGTTTTTGATTCAGTAGAAAAGTAAACCACTAAGCAATGCTAGGTCATTAGATAAACTAATTACTAGAACTGAACCATAGAACTGAACAGTATTTTTCTCACCAGCTTCACATCTAATTTTCTCTTATTGACTCTTTCTTTATCAGCAAAGAAATTCCACAAGGATAAATGTTTTTATAAAAAGCAGTGGACATTTGTCTACTAGACTCTCTTTTGAAGTGGGTGGGCAACATTATATTGCAAAGAACTGAGATTAATCAGAGCTACAGATTGTCCTTTACTCCTACAGAGGCAGCAGAGAGTGCCAAGCCTTTAGACCTACCCAGCTATCATGAACTATCACAATCCAATAATATTTTGTTGACCTAGGTGACTGCAGAGAAGACTTATACTGCAATCGAATGCTCCTTTCTTTTCTGCAGTGATTAATTCTCTGTTTTGTCACATATGACCTGAGCTAGAAGTTAACCTTTAAGAAAGCTCATTTTTTGCTCTTCTGTCTTTGATGACACAACAAAACTGTCATTATGGGAAAACTGGTTCATCTAACCCAGGAAAAACAAGAGTACCTCTTTAGAATTAGACTTAATGTTGCTTTGATGCATGAGAAAAGTCCTATTTATTCTCATTATATGTAATTTCAAACAAAATAATCACAAGACATTCTTGCTCTTCAGTTTAAAGACACGGCTGAAAAAGAACCAACTGATTTTTTGCCATTTTCTTTCAGACACCTAAGTACAATTTATTTTTTTTTTAATATAAAAAAAAATCTTGGCTTGCAAGGAACCCATAGTACTGTGTCTTCTGAATTTATCTTAGCAGAAAACATTGCAAAGCAACAGTTTCAAGTGCATTTCTTTGGCTGATGCCAGTTCAAGCACCTTCTAAATCTGATCACGGGCTCCATTATCTGTTTTATCAACAGTTTGTGCAGCCAGGTCCTAAAGCATATAATAAACTAACCCAGAAGAACTCACCAAAACTATACTTCATCTTAAATATTGCCTGATTCCAGTTCAACAAATGGCTGCCCACAGAGTTGCTGCAGCACAATGTTGGAAGACCCAGCTGAAAACTTGTGGAAGAGGGGAGAGGGGCTCAAAGGGAATTGCTTAAGTTAGCTTCAGCACCAGTGAATGTGCAAGCATGGAAATAGTTTCATTTTGCTCTGAATATGAACTTCTTTATATGGAAAATATATGCAAATCGACCAGATGTACTTGAGAGGGGAAAACATAGAAGCCCTGATTTAGCAAAGTACTTAAGCACACTCTTAAAGTTAATCATGTGCTTAAGTCTATTCACTGCACCACTTGACACATGTGTAGGCTTCTGCTGAGTTAATGTAATAAAGCTGAGACCATAATGACAGTCCTAGGATAAACAGCCAGGCTGAGTCCTTAAAACCAAAGTATGTGTGAGCTCCTGTTTCCTACATCCCCTCCTAAAATAGGCCTGTGAAGCAGAGCTGAGCTCATGCTGCAGCACTTCTCCCTTTCCCCTGGGCACTGGGGGAGCTCAGGGATTACTGCTGGAGACTAGACAGCAAATATTCACCCAGCTCAAAGTCAGTGGCTTGTGCATCACAGACCAAAAGCTGGTTTAACCTTCCACCCTGGCCTGGGGGGCTGGAAGGTTTCTGGGGGGGTGCATGTCACTGGTGTGATGCTTGGTAACTAATTATGATCTAACGACCCTAAACTGATGCCCAACTGGAGTGTTCCACTGCTGGGTCCTTATTAAAAAGTAATAAGCCACAGGCATCAGCTACTAAAGTGAGACCTGTGGGTGAAGACACCTACATTTAGACTTTTCCATGTGTAAATCTACATGTGCATGGCCTGTCAAAGCTCCTGTGTCACTTGGAAGAGAGCTGGTCTCTGGACTCCCAGGAGCCTAGGAAGCAAACCAGCTCAGCTGCAAACAGACGGTGACTTGGTTTTCCAGCTAAATTATTTGTAGTCTTTTTTTTTTTAATCATAGGGAGTATATCTTTCCTGATTATCATGGAGAATCTGCTCACATATGGGTACTTACACTTCAGCATCTAAATCTTGAACTGAATCCTACCTGAGCGAGCTAAATTGCCCAAGATGCTCCTGTGAAATGGAGCACAGAATGCTCATTTGGTAAATCCCCTGCTTTAGCTTTTCTCTGGGAAACTGGTATAGCTGAAGACAGGGCACTGAGCAGGGTGGATCCTGTTCTGACCAACTCTGGCCTTTCTGCCATCCTCATGCTATGCTGTTGTGATGTGCAGACATTGATTACTTAGTCAATATCCAACTGTGGGGCTGGAATATTTTGGATTTCAAGCTTTAAGCAGATTTTCAACTGTTTTCTCACTAACCACAGCAACCTATCACTCTCCTTCCCTAGTTCATTGCTTCATGAAGGAGTTTACTCACTTTTTTTTTCCATTTTTTACCTGTATTTCATAACTATTGTAGACTTTAGGACTCATGGAAAGACATGTACAAAGATTCTGGGATGTGAGCCAACTATTATTCCAAGTTTCAATGCCACAGTGCCCTTTCCTTTTCCCTTTCCTCTTTCCTTTCTATTTTTTTCCTTTCTCTTTTATTTTTTCCCTTAAGTACAGCACTGTCTTTTCCAGGATTTAATATCCCATCTGCTGTGTAACAAAGGTATTGTACTCACTCCTCATTGCACAATGCAATTCCTATACCCTCACATATATCCTCACATTCATTTTACTAGAGTGAATAAAGCCACATGTGCTTATCAACAATTACTGCCAGGAAAAAAAAAAAGTATATATATATATATATGTATCCACTTCTTCAGTTCAAAGAAAAGCCAATAGAAGGGTTCAAGTTATTCATCAGAACATCACTGGATAAAAATTGGCCAAGTGAACATAAAACTATGTTAATATTTTCCTATCTAGAGAGGAGGCAAGTGGGGAGGGACAAAGAATGTCTCCCTGAAAATGCAGGAAAACTGCTTTACAACTTTATCACTGCTTAGCTTGTCACACCAAGGACTAGTGTACTAAAGAGTCCCTGCTGAAAATCCACCTTACAAAAGTTCCTTTATCTAAGTCTCACATTGGTAAATCAATAGAATACAAATAACAGCTTTTTATCCCTCTAATATGTTGCAGATCTTGGGTCATGCTCATTCAATAAACTTTCCACAGTTCATGGTATTTTTTTTTTCAGATGAGAATCAATATCTCTTCATCAGTGCTGGCTTGATACTACAGTAGAGCAGGGAAGGTGAGTTTATGGATGGATGGATGGAAGTTAAGTGGAATTAATGAAGATTATCCTACAGAGTCTGCTTGACATTTAATGTCAGATTTTTCATAAAGTTACTCTGAAGTATGCTATGGAAAGAGAAAGGTTTTTGATCAACAGCTGTTTTGTTTGGATGACAAAACTACTGACATGGAAAAATTCTCATGTCAATTCTATGGTAAGGGACTATAGCAGGGTGGGGAAGTGAATTCCTGCAGCCTAAGCTGAAGGTCACCACGTGTAGAATTTCTGAGTAAAATAGCAAAAAAAAAAGGTTAGTCTGACACTGACCACACAGGAAAGAAGACTTCAGGCAGGACTTTGAGAATATTTACTCTGCCAGTTCATATTCCAGCATGAAAACCAGCAGGAATGGTTTGGGATATACCTCATATTTTCTGGCTTGAAAATTCATAGACCCCCATTCATTTTCCCCCAATGTATCAGTAGGTAGACATGAAATACCAGGAAAAAAATCCTTATTTACCTCTGTGACTCCACATTATCATCCAATACATCGAGGCTTCCACTATGTATATGTCAGAGGGCACCAGTTTTCTTCTATCCCTTCCCTTCTCTAGCTTGCTTGTGGATTATTTCTTGTATTCATTCACTCCTGCAGCTCCCAGCACAGTTTGATGACTGGGGACTCTAAATTGTCAGTATTGCAGAAGCACCAATAACCTCAATTTACTTGAATGACCGTTGAATCAAACTCTGTAGATGCAATTACACCTGCATGTACATCCCTGTGCCAGGAAAAAGGACTTTATTTCCTTGTAGATGAAAGGCCCTGCTGCATGTGAAATATTATTATTACTTCCAACCACAATCCTTAATTTAGAGATCCCGAGTTATTACAACAACAAGACACATTTGTCATTTGCTGTGGATATTGCTTTAAAAATTTATGCTTTGCTGTTTTAAATATGCATTCAAAACACTAAAGGCTTTTTGTTCAAACATTAAGATTGGGGTATTACACTGAAATTCCCAAGTAATAATTAATTTTATGATTTCAGCAGTTAAGCTCCTTGGGCCAAGTGCTGCAGGAGGCACAGGAGATGCAGAAATTGGCTCATGCTCCAGTAATATTTTGTGGTTTCCCCTCTTTTCTGCCAATTCCTTCATGCACGTGTCAGGCTTTGTTTCAAGTGGACCTGATCCACCTCCAGATGATCTGGATTGATCATTTTCTGCAATGTATTTAATCTCATTTTTGGTGTGTTCAGATTTTTTCACTTGTTTATGTTTCCTTTTTTTTAATGCAGTATCAGTGTCTTAATGTCAGATAAGAATTTAAATGAAAAAGAGGATTTTAAAATATTGTATTTTTTGGCATGCTTTCAACCTGGTTTCTAATTAGAGCTCTAGCAAAAAGTTGTGTTAATATTTTTGTTTTCAGCACAGAAATCTCCAGATCTCTTCAGTCATAGCAAAGAAACTGCCTCATTAGACATCTGTAAGGTGCAACTATTGCATAAACCAAAGGCTTCTGATTGTTTATAGGAGTAACTCTCATGTTTTCATGTGACTGGAGTCAGTTAAGGATCATGTCAGCCATGGTGAAGAATGAGACTATAAACAAATGGAGAAGACACTTTGGTTTTTCACAGCATCCCTTATACTCAAAGTACATCAAAGGAGTGTATGAGGCAGCAGAGAGGTGAAAGGGTGCCTGGGACAGGGAAACAGAGCACTGTGTCCACACCTTGCTTAGCCTTGGGCACTGGGAATTTCTTTTTAGTGAAGTGGGGGATGCCACAGTGGTGAAGAGTTTATCAACAATTCTTCTAGATGGGAAGAACAAAGGGTGATCACTGGAGGCAACGCTCACACACTAAACTAGGTGGCCCAAGAAGTTCAGAGAGCTGTACACAGCCACGTAGAGACAGCATGGGAACCACAGAGCTGGCAAGAGGCAGATACACAGATGACAGACAACGTGGATGTGCTTTCTCTTAACAATTCATTGCCTTTTCTTAAAGAGAGTTCACACATACTCAGGCAACCCAAATAGAGACTAGCACAATGAGACACTACTGAGGAGCAAAGAAAAAAGAACAAGTATGAATGGCAATGCACAGACTTTGCAATCAGACAGCTAACACTACATTTGAGCTGGTAAATGAGCAATCAGTTCTGTAGCTCCTCTCCAGAACAACTGAGGAAGCAGCAGAGATCTTCAGTACTGCACACAACAGCACTGGGAGCAAGGCTGGAAGAAACCTCGTGTCAACTAGACCTTCTTTCTGCCACGAGGGAGCCTAGACCATCCTTCAGCTAAGCAAGGATCTATTTTAGGCTGACATGACACACTCAGCTCTGTGGCCAAGCTGTCTTCTGAATCAAATAGAAACAGAAGCAAAGTGAACATGAAGACATCTGTGCATAGCATCTAAGTGGTTTAACATCAGGCAAAGCCTCCTCTACAAGAAACCTAATTCTTTCTGCTAGTTGTGGTCAAAACTGAACAATTGTTTCCCATGTCTAACAAAGTATATCACACTTCTTGGAGTAGTTCTGCAAAGTGCCCTTTTTCAGCTGTGTGACTCTCAACTTGGGTCAGCTTGTGAACCAATGATATTCCAGATCCCCTGCTACAGAATGACTGTCTTGTTTGCCATTTTTTTCATGTACAGATGAGAAATGTTATCAACACTTGAGGATATAATGACTCTTTTGCCCTTACTGAATTGCATTTAATTTATTTGGAGAGTGTCACTTCAGTTTGTCAAGATAATTTTGTCAAGTTCATGTTGATCATGTTTTTCACCACGGCCTCCTGGTAGCCCCACTCAGCACAGTGACATCTACAATCAGTTGAGCATAACTTTTACTTTCTATCCCAACTCCCTATGCTCTGAAGGCTGGTAAGTCCCTGGCAGTTCAACAACAGATTCCTACGACAGTGATCTATTGATAATCACACTACAAACGTGGTGTTTCCACCAGTTTTGCACCTCCATCAGATTAGTTCTGTTCAGATCATATTCCCAAAAAGGGATACCATGAGAAATAGTGTCAAATGCCTTCCTAAATCTAATACAGATGATGTCTATTGCTTTTCTGTATCTTCAAGGCTTTTACACTGTCACAGTACAATTTTAGAAGGCTTAGCACAATTTTTGTCTTGACAAATCTGTTTTGGCTGCAACTCATCCTTTTGTTATCTTCTAAGTGCTTACAGATAGCTTGATTGATTATTTGTTCCTATATTGTTCCAGGAACTGAAGTTAAGCTCACTGGTCTAGAGTTTCTTGGGATTTCTCGTCTCTCTGACTTTAAAAAAAAATAAATAATCAGATTTTCTCCTGCCAATTGTCTAGGAATTCATTTGCATTTCATAAGTTCTCAAAAATATCCACTAGGAAACCTGCAGTTACTTCAGCTTTCAGCCTAAGTCCCCTGTCATGAAATTCATGAGAACCAAAAGATTTGAAAACTTAGTTTTGTGACTGTGATAGCTTCAGGGGTTTTCCCCATTGCTTGCTCTCAAATTTCATTTGCAAAGATATCTATGGTGGGTTTTTTCCACTTTCTTTGAGCAAAAGGCACAGTGTAATTTCTTCTCAGTGTAAGTTTGTGGTGCCCAGCTGTATTTGGGGGCTAGATGGATTTCAGGTGGGAGAGCTCCATCCAAAGCACAGCCTGCAATCGTGCTGAGAAGTTTGCTAATGACCAGGCTGGAATTTGCTTCCAAAAGATTCAGTGATACTGTGAAAATTACAGCTTTAATCTTCCACTGTCACTGGTACAGGGTATGTATTTAGTTGCTAAAAATAATGGCAATCTTGCAAGTGGAAGCTGGGCATGTAAAATGTGCAAGTGCCCAACCTTGTCTGACACAGCATCGTTAATAAAATGCATAATCCCTTCCTCAGGAATGTAGGCAGAGCACACGTGAGGTGTAGTCTGAACAGTGGGTTATTAAATCAAGAGGGTTTGGCAGAGTAGATAAGTACAGGAATATCAATTTGTGCACACAGGGATATTCCTATATTAATAAAACTTTAATTTTTAATTGAATTCTCTCTGCCAATTCAATTTCCTTTTTCTTTTCCTCTCACTCGATTCCTGCCTTAAAAAAAAATTCCCTCTTATTTCAAAGCATCAAAAAGTTGATAACCAATGAAAAAAGGTATTTTTCCTTTTCAGATTTACAATGTTTTGGAGGAAAGGTAGAAATAACATCTGGCAAAATAAAGTGCAAGCGAGGAGCTGTGTGCATTTGCCAAAGGCACACACAGAGACTGCCTAGTGGTGGAGTCCAGAAAGAACTTCAGACAAAAGAACTAGGGGGTGAATGAACAGCAGAAAACAATTCTAATGCCAAAGGATGAATTTTCAAAGATCCTTCTGGGAATTCATTGGTGAATTTCCACTGAAGTTAAATATTGTTCTGGTGCAAACTTGGTCTGAGGATCACTTAGTTTAAGGAGAGAGATCAGTGGGCTGGACAGAAAGTCAGAGAAGGGGAATATTTCCCCATAAAACCAGGGAAAAGAGCCATTTGAGGAAATGAGTATGGATGAAGTACAGGGATGCTCAGGAATAGCTTCTCAGGTGAGAAGCACTGTGTGGCAGTTATCCACATGAAGTGAAACAGTAAAGCAAGCAATAAAAGCATTTTAGCATTTATAAAAACAAGGATATATTACAACAGCAGTAACATAAGCAAGTATAAATCAGCATCCAGCCATTAAAGTTAAACTGATAACTATTGGCAGGAATATCTGCCTTGCTTTAACAAAATAGTTTTCACATTTACTGCAATCAGCCTTTTCAGCAGGCAATGACACTGGAGAGCAATATTCCAGGAAATCCACAATATTTACAACTTTCATGGGTGGTGGTGTGTTTTATAACCAGCTTGGGATGAAGAAAAATCTCAACTAGTTTTATCAATTGACTCCTTGGTAAAACACAGCAGAAAAACTTTGACTACACCCCAAAAAAAACCCCAAGAGCAGCATAAAAATATAGGGAGGTAAACACATATAGAAGCCTACACAAAGTGTTTGTTACTGCTCAGGGTGAGAAATTAAAGCAGAGGTTTGGGCACTTCCCTTAATCATCCTGCAAACAGTGAAAGGGACATTTGTTGTGACATCTTCCCTGATTTCTAGGCCTAGTGATATCCCAGCCACCTTGGAGCACTAAATGCAATTTCAAAGGCCCTCTTCATCTTCAGGCAACTATTGTAAGCCCATCAAAATGGATCAGTGCTTTGGATGAAGTCTTAGTGCCACTGAAATCAGTCAGAAAATTTCCATTGACTTCAGCAGGGTCAAAATTCCATCTTCAGCATTCATCTCCCTTTCTCTTAGAGGAAACCTATTTTTAAAGGCTCCCTGCCATGCTTTATGCCTATTTATAAAGCAAAGATGTCAATGTGTACCCCTGCACTCCTTTCAGACCTGGAGCCAGGGGGTTATTTTGCCTGGCAAAGGTCTTCTCAGTCAGGACACTCAAGGCAGTGGTTTCATTAGTGAGGGTGAAGCAGCAATCAAGAGGTCAGCACCCAGGAGGTTTTGAAAACCCTCAGTGCTCCAAAGCAGAACATATCCCAGTAGGATAGGAGGGAGCAGTGCCTTCAACTCCCCTGTATGTTTTAGAGCTCTTTTGTACAGAATGATTTTCTTTTTCAGAGGTTGGAGAATGAGTGTAGAGACCAGCAGACCTCCAGCTGGTTTATCCAGGGTCTCAGGCCCATTCTGATGATCACTGGTTATAAAAGAAGATGTTGGTGGGCATCGTTAGAATTGCCCCCCACATATCAATAGCCAATTAGGAAACATAACTCAGTTTGATCCACTGCATACAGGGAAAGAGTAAATGGCTTTATATGAATAAATCAGTTAAAGAGAATTATTTCTCCCTCTTAAGAAATTATAAATGGTTCTATCAAGTACCATTATGGGCCGCAGCGGAAATAAAATCTGACATTTGTCTCTAGAGCTTTTAACATTAAAGAATGATTTTTACAATTACATTCTCCAAACATTTAGTTCACTAATGGCAGAAAAAGAGGCATAAGGGCAGCAGTCAGCAAAGAAATCAGGCTCATTCTCATGCATGAGAAAATTAAAGGAATACTTAGGAAAATTAAGGAACTAGAAAAAGGTTATATCCCAATCCTTAAGACTCTGGATGTAGGCAACATTTTTAAAGCAAATGCTCCCTTTCCTGTAGTTAATAAGAGCATCTGATTGCACTGGTAAAGAAGATAAGAAAATTTCTGGCAATAGTTGGTTTTACAAGTCACAGGAACTTAAAAAGGCTTCACTGAAGGCAAGATATCATCACTGGGCCACTTTTAGATGTCTTTTTATACCTTCAGTCAACTATGTGAAACTGGCCATGGTTCAAAAACCATCCTGCACTGAGTGATCAGATGGCTCTGGTGCTTTTTTATGAACACCTGGTTGTGGCAAAATAAAGGTTACTGTTGGTTTTGTTTCTATTCAGAAGATAAAACTGGTTTTAAAATTCAGCCTTATTCTATTCAAATCAATCTGACCTATCTTTGGAATAAGAATAGGAGCTGTTCAGGTTGTAAGGGCAACCCCCCCCCGCTGTACCTTAATCCCACAGGCTCTGTAGCCCTGTTTGGGCTCTCTGGATGAGCTTATGGAGGAAGAGTGCTCAGGGACTCCAGAGACTGGAGACCCAGCAACAGAATGGCTGCTGGCATCTGTGACTTCCAATGCCACCCTCAGCTTCTCTGACAATAGACTGTTCAGTGAGGGTTCATTTGTGTATGTTAAAATTATCTGCCTGCTTCCTGGCTCAAGGATGCACTGTCAAAACATACTAAACCTTGGTCAGTGTCTGTAGTTGTTTCCCTTCTCTGGCTTTGAGTATTTTTCTCTGTATTTATTGAAAATACAGACCTTATTATTTCAGGAGTCTTTTTCTGTGCTGCAACTAAACACTTACAGACACCCTTTTTAGAACAAGGAGCTTCTGTAGGTGTCTTACTTACAATCCCTTGGGACAAACCAAACTGTCAATACCTGAAATGCATTTGCTAATAGCAGAGGCTCTACCAGTGCACCTCCAGGAACAAGCACAAGGGGTCAGCAGACCTTGTAATGAACGCTCATTGGGTAACACTTCATCTTTGCTGCTCTCTAATTAACACTAACACAGTACTCAGAACACATCGGTTTTACATAAAAAAAGAATTCCTGATAGAGATTGGCATTTATAATTAATAGCTAGCTAGCTCAAGTGCTAGCTCTTTACTTTTAAGTGCTCCATTATTTTAATTTCTCCTGAAATTCATTGCAATAACACTGTTCACAAAGAGACCATTCATCTTTGATTTAAAGAGATGTTGTCAATGACAGCAAGGCAAAGATTTGCCCTACATAAGGGCAAGGGCAAGCTTTAGTACTTGAACATATGGAGTTACAGGAGACTTGTTCATCATGATTACAGCACTCACGTGTACAGCTGACACGAAGGAGATGCTCAAACTTCCCCCCCCTGCACAAGCCTCTTCTGACTTAAAAAGTGTTGCACTGGAACCATCTCAAAGCCTACAAATCTCATTTTAACCAAGGCATCTCAGTTTAAAGAAACACTGAGGCATTTTGTATGAAGAAAAGCCCAGAAGCACTGAGCTTGTGTTTGATCTCCCAATCATTTGACAGCAGTGAAGGATTTTGTCCTTCACCCTACTAATGACTGTCCATCCAGCTCTGCTTGCTGCTGATGTGACAGCTGATTCTGGTCTCTACCAATTATGAGATGGTGCATTGGGATCAACTATTTCTACCTTTTCTTTTGGTACAGCAGCCCCAGAGTCTCAGGCTGCTGCTGGAGGTGGTCAGCAACAGCTCCTGAAGTGTGTGATCTACCCTCTTCCAGACAAATCAACATGGTAGCCTCAGCATGGCAAGGCAGGTCTCTGTAGCATTCTGCAACCCAGACAGGCTTGCTCTGCCTGCTCTCTGCACTGCTACTGGGAGCCATCTCTCAATGTATGTCACTGTTTGCAGGGGAGTGGGAGAGAGCTAATAAACCCTTCTGGGAGAAAGTGTTGCTGATACGTGCAACAGCAGAAGGCATTTAGGTTTGGGGTTTGATCTTACACCCGTGATTCACTGGAGTCAGGAAAACACAGCATAGAAAATAAACTATTAAAAGTACAAAGCAGTTACACACTGTTGAGGACACTCTTTCATCCTGTAATCTTTGATTAGGAGCTATGGACAATAAAGTTAAAAGGTTAATTAAAGAGCAGAACAGCCTCACATCTGTAAAATAAAATTGCCTGTTGAAAAATCCTATCATTAAGAAAATCATCTAATAATGGTTCCTGGCCAGAGGCAGGAGCAGATTTCTGAGCTAAACTCAATTTTCAAGCTAAGGGAACCATCTGACCCAAGCCACCTACCAAAGCAGTGAAAGGTTTCAAATAATAATGTGCTCCCAAGGTAAAAAGAGATTCCAATCTCCTTTAGTGCTGCTACATTCCTCTCAGAGATCTCTGCTACCAAAACAAAACCAACCTCATGAAGCCAATGTTCAATTTACTTAGACTTCCTGAGAACTCCCCCAGAGATGCAGTCTATGTTTGTTGCAGGTTCCTCCATTCTAGGTGGAGTAGAATTTTTACTTTTTTTCCCCCTAAAGTTCCCATTCAGAACAAAAAACAAGTAGAAAAATGTTAGTCTGGACCAAGTTTCTTTCTGCTTTCCTTAGAGATGAAAAGAGTGACCTGAAGAATATGTTATCCATATAATCTGCTTACAGCCAATCCATGGGCTTTTATACATCATGATACCCTGATCCACCAGAAATAATTGTCATTTTCTGCCCAGTGAAATCAGACTGAATCTTGCCATACAATATACACCATCCTAAAATATTTCTAAGCCAGAGGAATTAGGAAACAACTCAAAAGTCCTTAGTACAAACCCTATTTAGCATTTGTGTAGCAGCTTTCTGAAGATCTCCAAGCACAGTCCCAAGTAAGATTCAAAATTCATGTGACTGAATAGCTCCCCTTTATTCTTGCAAGGGCAAACAAGAGAAATCAAGTAATTTATTTAGCTGACATGGTAAGGGCATTGACTTAGCTGAAAATAGAATGCAGATCTCCTGATTCTTAGCCCTGTGCTGAAGAGACCACACTACTGTTCACCAGCAACCTCCCAAGAAGCCCATAAAATTCCTAAATGGCAGCTCTATATATAATGCTGATCCAACATTTGCTGTGGGTAATGTTTTACAGTATATCTGTTGCAAATCATTTCTTTTAAAGCATTCCTCTCTCTGTACCTAATGATTTATTCAGTCTTTGTGGCCTGATGTGAATCTTTCTCAGAAAAAAAAAACCCAAAACCCAAAACAAACCAATATGCAAATCTAGAAAAATGCAACTTCAGGTTTTTTGCTTTAAAAAAAATAAATCGTAAATCTTTACACTGGGGGAATGAACATTAGGAAACCTGGAAAAACACTTTCTGTGCTAATTTATTTTAGCCTACAAATGCCATATTTAAGATTTTTCCATGGCCCTGGAAATGACAAAGGGAAAAGATGCCAAGAATGTTTTTAAGGCAATATTTGGGAGGCTGGAGAGGAAATGGCTTCCATCTGGTTACAATACTTTAAGGACATTTATCAGTCTTTGAAGGTTAATGCACCTGCTTACTGCCCATGATAAAGACACTGGATTTCTGAGTGAAACCACACTGATGATATCCAAAAAAAGTTCATTTTGAACGACCAACATGGAAATACAGATTGCTGTCATGAGTTTGCAAGCTAAATAGGCAAAACAAAATATTCCTGTCCTAAAGCACAGGGCCTGAAAGAATTAACAGATTTATTGTGAAATGACAGAATATGTGACAAAGGCTAGAATTGAACCTCAACCCACCCATAGGCATAACTGATCTAATTAACTTAATATTAGTCATCCAAAAGCCAAGAGTCAAATTTGAATCTAAGCCTGTACATCAGAGGGGAAAGGGTGATTCACCAGTCCTAAAATAAGCAGCATGGTCTAAAGTTCTTTCCAGAAGATGCTTATTCCTTTGGATTGAAGAGTTTCTAATCTAGATAATGACTTTGTATGGGAGTTGATGTCTAGCTTATAAACAAGTAATATTATTATCAAGTAGAACTTAGATTTACTCCCTAAAAGTGCATCCATACACTGCTTGGGCTGAAAATGACCAAAGCCAACTTCTCAGGAACCCTCACTATTATTTACTGACTTGGGCTTCAGACACTGACAAGAAAATAAACTATGTTCTTCACCTATGTTTGGATTTGACCTAGAGCTTGAGATTTCAAGCAGAGAGGTGACAGTTTAATCCAGAAAATGATCCTTTGCTGGATTCACACTGATAATAAAGGTTAGATGCCTGACACTTTTATCTTACCATATTTTGATGTCTGGCTTTCTACACACTCATACTCTCTTGGTCTTTTACTCATTGATAGCTGTCCTTTAAAAAGACTTCTTCTCACTTTCCTGCATCTTTCAGAAAAGTGAAAAGGGAAGAAAACATCTGAGTAGTAAGAAGCTGGATGAGTCAGAGCACCTCAGCTTTTAAATAGAACTGGTAAAAGGCAATTCCTAGATCCATACTAGACTTCAGAACTGGGTCAGTAGGGCTTCCAAGCTCCCATGTCTGTGTTTTCACTGTAGCCCAGTCCTGTGTGGTTTAGAAACAGGCAGACCAGTCCCGTGCTTCATTGAGGTGCTCTAGAAACCCCCCCACATGGCTAGAAGAGGAGCTGACCTATGTCTTGACATAGCTGATGAGAAAAGGCTCTCTGGGTGTGCTTTCATATGAAAATCACAGGTCACAGCTTTCAGATTCAGCCACTGTGATTAAGGCAAACATCACTTCAGTCAATTATTCTTATCCTTGACTCTGGCACTCCCAAGGTAGTGCTACTCTTGAAGATGATACCAGTGCAGAAACAGCAATTTAATTACTGCCATAGATTACTGTTATTTTAATTTTCAAATGAGAGGTTGTGTGCTCCAGGCATTCCTTTGTGCTCAGGGGAAGATTAAAGATTCCTGGGATGTGCTCCTGGCTTCTCACATTCTCTTCTCAAGTCACTGTGATCTCTTGACAGTTTTGATCACAGTTTCTCTAGAGATTGATTTTGTGCAGTGCCTGGGACAACAGGCTCCTCTTGTCCTCCTTCTAAGAGCCAGTCAAAAGGCTTTTCCAAATTATTTCTCATATCCTCTTCAGATAAATGCTAACCATGATACAGGTGGTGTGGAGATCCCATCTCATCCTACATAGGGTCTGAAATGTTCAGGTAATTGGTCAGATTTGCCTGCAACACTCATTTTGCCTCTTTTCTTAGAGGAGATGGTGGTCTAACAATTAGCTGTTTCATCTTGGTCTTGCTAAACAGTTCACTTGATACTGTTATGCCTCAGTTTATGTATTTTTAATTTAGGGATAATAATAATAATCTATGACCTGTTTCTTTCTTGGGTTACACAGGAAATTAATTAATTAATGTGGCATGAAACTGCCATTTGAGAAGGAGTAGGAGGAGTGCTGCTCTTGGCCATACAATTTAAGAGGACCCAGGAAATGAGAACTTTTTATTTTTAGGTGGGAGCCAATTATTCATATTGGAGGATTTCATGGAGCTTGAGCTTCAAATATGGATTTTGGACACCTGTCTCCTCAGAAAAGCCTGACAAAGCATTTGATGCAGAAGAACAATGTGAAATGACAGTCAAATGAACCTGTATGTCATCGAACACGAGAGGAAATTCAATGCTGTGACTTGGACACAATACTGAACTAGTCCATCACAGCAGCCCAGGGCAAGTGTCTCTTCCAGGCAGCAGAAAGCCCAGCTGATTGATCCCAAGGCCTCTGAATTGAGCAGAAAGGCTCCCAAGTTACCTTGGACTAATTAGCTCTTCTGTCAGCCTGAATACTGTCAGTCACAAGAGACTTTAAATAACAGTATTTAAGAGTCCCTGGCAGGAAAAACAACATATTGAACCTTCCCAACCCACCCAAAACATCCTGAGGTCCTACAGCAACATTTGGTCCTACATCAGTGTGGTGTCTTAAATTATAATGATGGGGAACTGCTTATGGTGTGACTCTGTGTTAATGTCAGAGAAGGGAAAGATGACAAAAATATATGTGAATTATGGTAATATATGTAAAAATTTCAGGGTTTTCCTTTCTGTAAAACTTGCTTAGTGCCTGGAGGGCACTTCTTCCTGAGAAGCCTGTCAGCATTGGGTTGTTGATGCCTTCAGTGAATTCTATCTTACTGTAGCTACAATTACATAGCTATGGCCAAGGCTTGGGCAGAAGGCTGCAAAATCCCACAGGCAATCTTGTGCAGAAAACACTGAACTGCAGATCAACACCATGCTCTGCCTGCTGGAAGCAAAGCAATTTAGTCACCCTATGCTTCCTTGTGTTCTGGTGTGTATGGTGTGGATTTTCTCCCATATTTCATTTGCTGTCTCTATTCTGGTCATTGGCATGTTGAGACCATGAGTACTTCTTACTCCTACCCAGTTTCTATTACATTTCCTCTTCCCCTCCCAGGGTATTTACATGGAGTTGATGGATCCACAGACTAACTTGATTTTCATTTTCCTAGTGCAAGAAAACACAGATCCAGGCGAGTGTTTGTAATAGGGAGTCTTTGGTGTTCTGCTAGGTCAAGGATTCTCACCACTGCTTTTAAATGTAGTAAGATTCCCTTTTGCAAAAGTTGCTCCCTGTCTTTCATCTTTGCCTATTCTCCAATTACATTACTTGGCACTTCTACCACCTTTCATAGAATCTGTTGTCCAAATTCCTAGCAGAATAAAATGGTGCACCTCTGCTGAAGTCAACAGACCAATGGCAATGCACTTTAGAATCAGACAATGGCTTGGGTTGGAGGGGACATTAAGAATCATCTAGTTCCAACCTCTTGACCCCTTCCACTAGATCAGGTTGCTCAAACATCAGATAAGCATCTACCTTATGAGGCATTACTTATTTTTATCACTATTTGTTATTAGTTTGCAATTTACCATTATTACTATTATTTATTATCAGGCTTATTTCCTCAGATATTACAAATCCTCCTTGCATAAATGCCTTTGAGAATCACATTACATCCCCAAGGCATCAAAATGGAAATATGAAGAAGCTTAGATGATACTTTCAAGACATCTCATTAGTTCACATCCTAGAAGCCATAACATAATGAATCCATTGTGTATCTTTGACTGATAGTGAGGCAGTGCCACACTGGCAATAATGACAGGGACCCATCTGGTGCATAGGGAGGTGGCAGTAAGCTGGAGCTGCCTTATGATGGAGCAACTGTCAGAGAGGCTATAGTCATGCAAAACTGCCAGTGGTTGATGTGGGTTTACAGGTGCATAAATCTCTCACTAAAAGCATGAGAGCCCTCAAGTCTCAGGAGTCTAAAGCTTATTTTCAGGAGTTTTCTCTGCCCATAACTTCAGGCATGAGTATGACTTGTGGCACCTCCTTTTGTCTCTGACTTGTATGGAATGGACTGGAGGAGGAGAAGCTGGGAGGAGCAGGGAGGTGTCTGCACACAGTGACTTGCTGCACCCTTCTCAACAAACACAAAGGAAGGGCTGGAAGGAGCCTATCAGCAGGTGCTGCTCCAACCACCACATACTGCCTTCCAGAGGCAAGGAGACCATCACTTTTAAGTTGCTGGGATCACTGTCCACGGGGAGAGTTGCTTCTCTGTGCCTACAGCCAAGAACCAGTAACTGTGCACTGGGGTAACAGCCCGATTTTCCACCCTGCTACCCATCCCAGTGACTCAGCCATCACAGATACATGGAAACACTGCCAGGTTATCAGAGTATGGTGGACATCATGGCCCTCATCTGCATGGGTAATGAGCAGAAGAGGCCTCCACACAATGCTGACTTTCTAGACCAATAGCAAGAAACAGAGACTGCCTAAATGATGCCCTTTCATAATGTAGTTATTTAGCAGGAATCAATGTTCACACCTGTTTATTCCTCTTGCAGACACAAATGAAAGCAATGTGCACGATTAATATAGTTAAATTGAAAAACACTGCAGTATTGATTAGCCAGCTTTCCATTATGCTGTACACCATCAGTCAATCTCTCCTGGACACCAGGAGAAACCTAATGGGCTTTTATTTATCACAACCTAAGAAATCCCCCATGGCAAACTTCTTCAACTCAAAACAGTAAATACCAGGAGTTTCATTTCATCCCACAACTGAGTATCTTTGCTGCCTAGACTATAAGGAAAGTTGCATCCCAGATCTAGTGCCCTGGTTTGGAAGTGTTTGGCTCCCAGAGACCTGGCAATCTTGTTAGATTATTGGTCTCAGCTGCTGTATATAAAACCCATGTCACACTCCTGTCACATTTTCCATTCAAGCTGTTAGACCCCTAGCTCTGTGCAACCATCTCATCTGCCTATGATCTCAATTCCCAGATGGAGAAGCTAAGGTCAGAGCCAGGGCTGATTTGACTTCAAATGGAATGCAAGACAAATGGCAGCACAGATGTATTTAAAAAGCTGTTCTCAGATATCTCTCAGCTCTCATCTGCTACTGGCTTTGCTTATTTTGATGCCATCATTGGGTAGAATTACAGCTGCCATCCTACAGCATTTTCAGGAGTGAATAGAAGGCTTTGGTAAGAAATGGTTGTGAAGGTCTATTACTTTGTTTGAAAGCTCAGTCTAACTGATAACTTGAGGCACAAAATGCCATTCCAGTGAACACACTAGAATTGAAGTTTCACCACAGAAACATATATAGCCACTTAGGCTGAAGATCTCATACAATTGTTTTAATAGAATATGCTGAATTGGAAAGCACTCAAGAGAATCATCTAGTCCAAATGCTGACCAATGCAGGGCAACCTAGAAGTTACACCACACAACTTTTTTGGTGTAAAAAAAGATGATGTATGGGTAAATCATACAACTGAGTAGCTTCCTGAACACCAATGGGCTTGAGGTCATGACCACTTTCTTGGGGAGCTTATCCCAGTGCTTGACCAAGCTCTCAGTGAAGACCTTTTTCCAAACATCCTTCCCCTGAAGCAGCTTTGAGCCACTCCCTCATGTCCTATCACTGAAGAGACCAGCATCCCCCTCTCTGCTGCCCTCCATGAGAAAGCTGATTATAGCCCTGAGTTCATCCCTCAGTCTCCTCTAGTTGAGCAAACCTACTACCCTCAGAGAGTCCTCTTAAGTCATGCCACCTAGTCCTTTCAACAGCTTTCTTGCCTGTGCTTCCTAGATTGTGAATCCCAGTTATACCCAGGACTGGAGATGAGGCTGCACCAGTGCTGAGTACAGTGGGACAATCACTGTAGCATAGTCTGGAGGTCTCATATAAACTACAGGGATCTTGTGCTATCTCAGTCCCCCTACAAATTGCTTTGAAAGGTTATTTTTTGAAGCTTTTGTTGAATGATATTAGAAGAATAATCAGTCATTAGTAGGTTTGTAATAATATGGTATTCTTTTTTTTAGTCACATATAAAACCAAGAATAAAACCATTATTATCTGGTTGTTTCCCAATGAAAATTACTCAAATAGCAGTGGTTAGCAAGATATTTTTTTTCATGCTTTGGCTGATGGATTTTAAGAGTCCACATCTAAAGATGACTATTAGGGACAACATTAAAAAAGCACAGGGTATTTTGAGTTTCTGATTTTCCAATGTGACATGTAAGATATCCTTAAAAGAATATGAGCTGTAGTGAAAAAATATTCAGGAATCCACAAACCAAAATGGCTTCAAGAACAGTAGCAAAAGGTAGTAGGAAATATGCCTTGAAGTTTTACAGCAATTCCATTACTACATACAAGGCCTTTGTGGATTTAAGAAGTCCCATAAATGTACTTCACCATATTACAAGGAAACTAAAATGTAAAGACCCAGTCCAAATTCCCCATGCTCACGCTAGCATTTACTAGCTAAGTGAGTGGTTTAGGGAAGATTTACAATCTCAATCTTGTTTCAAATTCATGGGTTTCCCATAGATTTTGTTACCATATGTTTCTCAGATGCTAAGCATTCATTTCCAGAATCATGAAAGTCCTCTATTTTTGATTGCTCAAATAGCCTTCCCAAGAACAGACACTGAGGGGGAAAGCTGCCTGGCTTTTTAAAGAAAAAATGATGTTAGACAAAATTGGATTACTTTTCCTAAATGTTCAGATTAAAAGGATGAAGGGAGCATGTCCACAGGGGCTTGTGGAACTTCACCTGAAGAATCAGCCCAGTTCCTTTGCTCAGTGTCCCACATCATATGCTCTGCAAACACTGGCACAGGGGAAACACTGAAGAGGAGATCCAGTTCAACCTGATCCCTCAGAAGCTGCCTCAAGTGCCAGAAACCAGCTTCAATTTGAGACCACCAACACTGATCACTTCTCCACCTGAGATCAGCCAGGATTTGTGCACTGGCAGCACAGTGCCATATTCTTTCACTATGGGGGCAAGGTTACAGGTCAGCAGATGCTTTAATTTACCCATCCAACACATCTTGGCATGGGGTTGAACAGCATACAGTGGGAAGGAGGTAGCAACACCTTGCTGTCCCTCTGGGGTCATGCCTTCTAACTACATCTTGATATCCTAGAGAGGTGTGAGCAGCACTCTCCCTTGTGCCACAGCCAAGGGAGCTGCAGAGGCTCTTAAAAGTCAAGTGCTCTCAAAAAAAAAAAAAGCCATACAGAAAGGTGCTGCTTTACTTTATAGAAGTTCACGTGGCAAAGAAGAACAAGGCACATTTCTCACCAACAGACAACAGTAACTCATCAGCCCTACTTCTGCCACTCACTCAAAAGAATGGGAACCATTATTCCTAATTACACAGGAGCTGAAACACAGTTCATCAATTTATTTTGAGAGAGAGAGAGAAGGGTTTGTTCCTGGGTGCAGAGAATTAATTTTCTTACAGTAATGCCTGGGAAAGCAGAAGATTGGTTTTGGTTGATTTACACTGTCAGCTCTTTTTTATTATTATTATTTCATGAACATCCCCCATTTAATCACAGCACATCTAGAAACTGAATACAAAAGGAGACCTCTCATTATTCATAGGTAGTATCTTCCCCAATTGAAGACTTGTTTGGTAATAATAACTACTGTAAAAAATATACATATATATATATATATATAAAAAATAAAATCTTTGCTCAGGTCAGCTTCATAGGGCATCTTTTTTATTTTTTACTTAATTTAATACCTAAAGGGATGCTAAGGACAAGCAAAATTGTCCCCTGCTGCTCTGAGCTGAAGGATAGAGGTAGGAATTCATTGTATTCAGATTATCTTTGCTTCATCATATTTTATTCTGCATTTAAAAGTACAATATTAGCAGGGTGAAGAAGCCTTTGCAGGGGAACTACCACACAAGGTCTCACTGTTGCCCAGTGAAGTGCCAAGACTGACCCACATCATTAACAGAGCTAGTTAAGTATTTTATGGTAGGACTTTGACAGAAAACAGAAGTTTAGTAAAATACAAGTTTTCACTGCTGTATGTCATTTTGGGTTTTTCTAAGTTTTTAGTATCTAGTTGAAAAAGCCTGAAAATTTGCAAGGAAAAACTCCTGTAATTATTTAGTAAATGCCAGCAGCTGTGGCTGATAGCTCCAGGTTATTCCACACTCACACACACACTTAGTCAAAGTTAGAACTTTCCAGAAAAGACAAAAAAAAACCCTAAACGTCCCATATTATTGCCTATACATTCTACTTTCATAGAAGTAAAACAAAAATCAAAAGCCATTTCTAGTTCTCATAACTTAGGTAATGATCTTCAAACATGAGTGAAAGAAAGCTGACTGCAGACAAATGGAAACAAAGATTTAAAAAGCCTTACCTGCTTGAGTTCTCTTCAGAAGCTGCTGCCCAACTCTCTTCCACATGGCAGAAGATTAGAAAAGGAATCTTTGACATCTTAGTAAATATCCTGGTTTCTCTGGGCTGGACTGCCAGGGCAGCCATGGCATGCTGACCTTCAGCCAGGAGGTTAAGGTGGAAGAGGCACAATCTGGGCCAGCTGAGCAGAGTTTGCTCACAGGTGTGTCCCAGAGCATAACTAGGTTTTATAAGGAGCAGCTGAAGGACCTGGGCTTGTTCAGGCTGGAGAAAATGAGGCTAAAGGAGACCTTGCTCTCTACAACTACATGAAAGGAGGGTGGAGTGAAGTGAGGATCAGTCTTTTCTCCCAGGTAACAAGTAAAATAAGAGGAAATTTCCCCATGTTGCTACAGGGGAGGTTTAGATGGGATATTAGAATAAATTCTTCACCAAAAGACTTGTTAAGCCCTGGACCAGGCTGCCCAAGGAGGTGGCTGAGTCTCCATTCCTGGAGTTCTTTAGAAGCTGTGTGGATGTGTTGCTGAGGGACATGGATTAGTGGAGGAACTGGTAGTGCTGGGCTGAAGGATATGGAGTAGTGGTGAAACTGGTAGTGCTGGGCTAACAATTGGACTCAATGATCTTGAAAGTCTTTCCCAAACTATCTCATGATATCTGTCTTTCATGGTTATAGATGTGTCTGTACTAATAATAGTTCCAAGAAAGAGTCCCCAGTCTCTTTCTCCAGGCACACAGTGCAGATAATAAGCATTAACTTTCTGCCTGGGATGCTGGAAAAGTTAATTTGCTAATGCTTGTAAAGTGCTTTAAAAATCCTAATCTATAAGAAGAGTAAAATGTAACAATTACTTTTTAATGAACTAGAAATAAAGAGCAACCAGTCTCAGGGCTTTTTTTTTTTTCTCCAAGAATGTTTTCTCTGAACTTATGCCTTTAATTCTCTGTATATATCTATATATTCTTCACATGCACATCACCATTTTATCTTGGCACTGATACAGAAATGAAGAGTTTGCTTTTTTTTCTTTCCCTGACATCTTCTTAAGCTCATTACTATCGATTTAGGAAGCACTGAAGACAAATTAAGAACTGGAGTTTGCAAGCAGTAAGGTGCCTCCAAGGGGTCCATGCCATGGGATAAAGCATCTGCAAAGCAGCAGGTAAGAGCAGAGATGTTTCACAAGCTCCTTTGGCAGGAATTCCTTGTCCTTTCAGCTGGTTTTTTTTTGTGAGAGCACAGTTGTCAAAGGCAGAATTACCCACTGCAAGCAGGAACAGGTCCATGAGCTTGTCCATTTGAGGTGTACCCCATGTGCACTGATTTCCCAGGTCATCCCTCCTCACAGAGCTCCAGCATGACTAAAGACTTGTGAATTTTATTGTTTGAGCATTAGAGGTGGGTTTAAGCAACACTTGGTGCACAATTCCTACAACAGTAGTAAATGCAGAGGGTGAAATTATGTCCTTGGGTGAATTTTCAGAGTACTATTGATTCCACGTGTGTGCTGAAGTCTATTCTGAATTCCTAAGCACCCCTTAATTCTCTTCATGGTCACTTTCCTAAGGAGAGAGGCAGTGCCAGGCTCTGCAGTAACATAGTGAAGAAATAAAGAACAAACCTGACCAGCATCTCAGAAGCCTGCATAATGCCTTACATCATCAACATCTTGGAAATGGCTTAAAATGTCATTTTTATGTGTGGTCTGTATACCTGTGGTGCTGTAAGAAGCAGTACTGGTTGTATTAAGAGTAATTAAGAATTGTAAATAACTTACATCAACTGCAAGGACTCCCTTATATGCATTTTTCTGGTAATAAAAAGACATTAAAAATTTCTGAGTGATCAGATGCTGTGATCATAGGCCCTGAGATATCTCTTGGCCAAGCTAAACCAAGTTCTAGTAAAAATTCAGTATTCACATTACAGTTTAGCAGGCCTGCCCTGGCTGGAAGCAGATGTTTCCCAACCAAAACTAAAATATAAGAGCTTTATTTTGAACATTGCTTTTTCTAAGGTTGGAATAGCCTTTGGAAATCATGAGCAAACTGTTGGACCAAATATGTTCAAATGTCCTGAACCACCTGCATATCTATTTAAGCTTGTAAGAGCACAAGCCATCCTATGGATTAACAGCACAGACTTAGAGGAATTGAGGGCAGGGAAAAGAGCTTGGCCCACTAATTGCCAAGGGAACCTTGCTATCTGCAGCCTGTTCCATAAATCCCCCAGAGTATTGAGGTATTGGCATTACCAGCAGGATAAAAGAGTAACAAAATCCACAAGGCAGTCTGTTAAACTGGGGAGCAGCTGGCTGCATGAAATGGGAAAAGTGAAGGAGGATCCAACAGCTTCTGCAGACTCTCCAGAGCAGGAGTGTGCAAAGCCATTCACAAAGAGGAAAGGACAAAAATGTTAGGCTGTTTATTTGATTTTTAGATGAAAGATTCTAATAGACCAATGTAACATGGATGTGAACTTTGGATTAATTTTTTTTTTTTGGTGGCATTTTTTAGGATGTTGCTTATAATAACATCACAGAAGGAAATTCAGCTGCTTTCCTGTGATTTTCTCAGCTGTATGTATCCCACTTTGATCACCTTGAGAAAAACTGTCCTAGGAAGAAGGTTTTCTTTCATTTAAGTTTTTCATTTGTGTGTTCTCAAACCGGATTTAACAGGTAACAAGAAGACCTTTTAAAACTGTTTGTTGTTCTCATCCTTTTAAGCCATACAGGGAGAGAAAACTGCTTCTTACAAGGTAGTGTAAGAGTTGGACCACTCAGGGAGAGATAAGGGTTTGATCCAAGAGAGTTTGTTAATCCCTACTTGAAAAAAAAAAATATATATTTTTGCACTGTGCAGACAAATAATAAAAATTTCTATGTGAGAGACAGGGAGAAAAACTCCAAACAGATTTGTGACTTTACTCTGTAAATGGTCACATCTCTTCTAGAGGGGAATTCTACATCCCTGTTCAAAGTCTTCCTTTTTTTCCTTTGTTCAGGGAAGTCTGGCTCCTATATTGGGAAGAGAAGGTCCTTAAAGCTTCAGAGAAAACAGGTTCTCTCTGCTGTTCTGTATTTGGAAGGCTTTGCTATTCTTTCAGGGATGATTTTTGCCAAGTGAAATGGATGTTTCCCTACATAAGAACAGAAGTTTATGCTGTCAAGTTTTGCTCTGTATTTCCAGCATTATTGTCATGGACCACCACCCATCACTAGTACAGAGCAGTGTCCAGGATTTTTGACCAATCTCAAGCCTCACTGCAGAGATGATGATGCTTCAATTATTATTGTAGCTGATTAACTCTTGCTCCACACTGAGAGCTATTTCGGTGAGGCCATGGTAATCTCTAAATCATACCTTTCAGTGTGCACTCAACAATGGAAGAGCATTACCTGCAATTTCCCAAGCATTTAATTTCCTTGGAAGATTTATTTGTAAACAGACACGAGCTTCATTGTTGCTTGTTGCAGACACAGTAAATTAGTTTTTCCACACTCAAATGCAGCAGCATAAAATTCTTACTTGAGGAAAGTACTAACTGGCATTATGGCACTACTTTGTTAATTATATTGGCACATACACTGCTGCTCTTTAAATTAATCCCATACAGCAGAAACACTTTGCACCTAATGATTTCCTGGACTTCTTGTGTATTAATTCATGCTTAATCTAATTTAAATCATTGTCAAAGTGGCACATGCAAGGAAGACACAGACAGCATTTAAAGCAACATGACTCCTGAGCCAGTGAGTCATGGCCATAAAAGCAATCATGCAGTGATCACTGGGAAAGATTAATTTGAATATGCTGAGTTTGGCTTTAATATGTTTGACAGGTTTCTGACTTTCTTACCAGTCAATCCTGTCATTTTTTGACATATTTTCCACATGGTCCACCTCTGCAGCCAATTATTAATTTGATATTTGGTTGTTGACTGCCAATGGTGTGTAGGAAGATGATGAGCTTGGAACACTACAATGATGAATTTTGTTTAGGTTCTTGTTTATGACAAGAAAGGTCATCACTAATCCATGACATAAATTTTATCTACTCTCCAGTCCTTAGCATTCCTTGACCTGGCAGCATCCTTAATGGAAAAGTGCTCAATCAACACAGAAATCTTCCCAGATTTCTTCCTTACTGTTTACAGCCACAGACCTGTTAGGGCAAGTCAAATATCTTACAAAACTCATTAATATCATTTTATCATCTCACTTTGAATGGAGTTTTCCAAAATGTAAATAAACAATAAATGTAAATGCATCTGATATGGGAGTTAGAATGTAAGCTCCTGAACTCAGAAGGGGGCATGAAAATACCTTGGAAATACACTTGAGAGTCTCTGGCTCTCTTGATATTTGAATTTAGCACTTGAGTTTCTGCCTTGTGGAGATACTGGACCAGGCTCCAATCAGGAGTGTCACATTTATAAGGACTAAGGATTTAGGATTTAGGACTTAGTCTTTAGAAGTACTAAGTGGACAGAAAAAGCTCCCAGATCTCTCTCTTGAGAAGTGTCTTGCCAAAAGAGTTTCTAGGCAGCTGGAAGGAGTGGTTCTCAGCTCTGCAAAGAGCAAATCCAGGGGGAGAGATCTGAGCTCTCCTGAACAAATGTGCATGGAGTTATCTGCAAACATGGGACATGAAAAGTAACACCTACAGCAAGGAAAGAGAAAAGAGGAAAGGCAAAAAGATGTGTGTTTTTAATTCTGCACCTCTCTGCTGTTCATATGTGTTCCTTAGTGCTACCAGGAGATCTGTCACAGCACTGCCAATGTCTCTTTTCAAAATTAGAGTGTGATTTTTTTTATTTATTTATTTATTCCCCCACCATCATTATGTTTTTCTCCCACAACTTTCTAGGAGCTTTAATTATTTTGAAATTGCTGTCTATTTTGCTTTAACAATCTGATCTCCCATCCCTTTTATAGTTCTTTGCTATATTCCCTTATGTTTTTCCTTTAGCTTCATTTTCCCTGGCTTCATTATTTTTATACTAGCACTTTGAATATTGTTTTCCCACATGTAGCTCTTGTTTACCACAGCTTTGAATTGTTATTTACACTTTGAAATGGAGGCCTGGATGCCTTCACCTAGCTGGAGCCACATCTCATAGATCTTGTATTATCACATAGTGCAAAATATTCCATCTCAGTGGTGAATTTTTTCAACTATGAAGCCTTCTGGGGACATGCTGAGTGTGCAAAAAGTAAGAGCTGAGTCTCCATCAAAGCTGATACCTCTCTGGTATAAAACCTTTGCTTTAGCTGGAGCAGTGATAGAGATCACTTCCAGCATAGGGATTTTCTCTGGGATTCTGACTACAGAGGTGCTTCAACCCATTCCTGAACTTCAAAAAGTGCTTAGGTCTTAGATTGCTTAAAACCAGAACGTGTGAGATCTCACCTGGGGCAGCAGTTAAGACCAGAGATGTGCCAGTTGAAACAGTGTTAGAAACAGTCAAGATTTAAAGTTTGAACAGGATTCTCTCCTTTTTTTTCTCTGTATTTACATGTAAAGCAATCAGGCAGGTAACCTTTGCTGTGTTGCAAGAGTCTCTCGTGTTTTATTTTTTTATTCTTTTATTTCCTTTTTTTATTATTCTTTGTTTATTATTTTTTATTTTTCTCCTGCCCTCTACCAATCCTTGAACTAAAGCCTGGACAGTGAAATACTTACAAACTCCCCTTGTTCCTCTCTCCTCACCACACCTATCCTTACAGTACAGGTAATGACTAAACATGATTAAAATATAAGTTCATATATAATATATATTATCTTTAATATAATAAAAATGTCATTTCACAGCATTTGAACCCATGTTTGGCAGTAAAACTGGGGTCTCTCTTTGTCATTTCCCTTCTCCCCATTTCTGTTTCCCTCCTCCAAACAGTGTTTTCAGCAGCAGCACCTTTAGAACTGCCACGTAGACTCCTCTCCAGCTTGGTGCAAAGAGAGGAGTGGGAGGGAGGAAGACACAGATTATTCACACCACAAGTTCTTGTGCCATGAAAATGGTTTCATTATGCAAAATCTGGATACAAAGCCTGTGGTTTTGATCTTGGATATAGAGCAGAAATCTCACAGGGTTATAGGAACAAGCACAGCCTTTCTTGTGGGGTTTTTAAGACTATTTAATACCTCTAAACTCAGGAGATACTCAGGTATTTTCTTAGAGAAAAGAAGGATAGGGATCAGAGTCAAGCTTGTCCTTTGTCTTTATGATCTGCACATTAAAAAAAAAAAAAGAAAAACCTCAGAAAGCAGAGAAAAAGTCCAATAAAAGGATCTTCATCAGAGTGGCAATACAGACTGCCAGAAATTCATTGAAATCTTCACTAGAAAATATTGGTCATAATTTACATGCAATCAGAACTATTCTGGGGGGCTAAATCTAGAAATTAATTCTCCAAATTTTATTTGAAGTGAAAGGACAAGGGGCTATGAACACAAACTGAAATATGCAATACAGAAATTTTCATTTAAAGACAAAAAAAACCTAATAAAAATGAGGGTAGTTGAACACTACATGTGGATTTTCCATCTTGGCATTTCTTGTTGTTGCCAAGATTCTCTCTTGGAACTCAAAGCAACAAAAAAAAAATGTCCAAGCTCTGCTTGAAATGACAGAGCAGTTTGCAGTGTCAGGCTGCAACCTCACCTGGGTATCCCCTGGTGCCTCCTGTGCTGCTGAGTGCTTTGCCAGACAACTGGCAATAAATCAGTGACAAAGAGTGGACAGAATTAGAATTCTGTGTTTTAATTCTTCACAGAACTCAGCACAGCATCAGAGGTATTTAGCTGGAGAAAGCTCCCCTTGCTGGGATTGGACTTTCTAATGAGGCCACAGCTACCACTGAAGATTTTTTCTTCTTTGAGGTTTTTAAATGTACTTCTTTTGACTTCAATTATGAAGAGATGTCCTGAAGCTATCATGGATGAGGATGAAATTTAGTTATCAGTGATAAAAATCTAAAATGACTTTTATTATAGCCACTTAGCCATGTGTAATGAAGGATGAAGACTTCTAGCATAAGCAATCCCCTACCTGAGTCACAGAAAATCCCCAGTCACCTTCATTTTCTCCTGTTTTCTGGAGGTTACAGGGTATTATGCCATTAAAACACCATTTCATACCAAGCAGCTGTTGAAATCACCTTTATGACTGCTGCTCATTTTCAGCATGTCTAGAGATCTGCTGTGGTTACTGTGAAAACAAAATAGTGTTTGTATTCTGATTTGTATCACAGGTTGCCTTTCACCTTCTGGACCCTTTTGGAATTCATTAATGTGACTCCCTGTGTCAGAACTAGAATGGAGTTCTGGCTTGGTTTATTACACATATTACACTCTGAACATTTCTCCATGTTCTCATCCCTGCATGAGTATACATTATAGAAGGGGAAAATAAACAGCATTGGATGCTGACTTAACACTAACTCCAGTGATTCTCCAGCCAATATCTAGTCATTTGTATCCCTCCTGTCAATATTTTTTTTTTTTTTTCTGTAGAAAACCCACTTGCTAAATGTTTTTTGACAATTTCAATGTTGAAAGCAGCACATGGTCAGGCTCTGAGTGCTGCTTTTAAAAGGCTGGGATTTCAACAGCCTTGTGTTTGCAGTTTTCAGGAGTTTCATCACTTGGGATTTTCTCCCCTGAGGTGTCAGATATGGGGAGGTGGATCTTGGTGTCTCAGAAAGTGCAGAATCTCAAGGAAAGGCAATAAAATGGAAGAAAAAAGGAAAATTATTTAAATTAAAGGGTGGAGATACACTTTCCTATATAAGTATTTGTTACAATACTCTAGGCTGCCAATCTACAGCATATAGGGCTTCCCTAGACTTGTATGACAGTAGCCTGCTGGAGAAGAGAGCAGAAATGAAGAGGGAGCAGTGTTGCCAAGCTCAGACTTAGGGCACAGTCACTGTTACCAGGATCACCACAGCTCTGCTGAGTGTGTTCAGATGGGATCTGAGCTCTGCATGGAGGCCAGGAAAGTTTTTGCATATCCAGACTAAGGCAATTTTAGAGGAGGAATACTCCCTACAAGCCCTGTTCTCTCTTTTCTCTGGACTTTTCTTCCTTATTCCTGGACTCTTTCTTCTGACACCCCAGTTCCCCCATGAGCAGAATCCAGAGTGAAGGGATGGAGTGAAAATACCTACATTCACAAATAGCTTCTTACAGCTCGTGATGCTTAGTTGGGACTGTTTTCAACTGATTAAGTGATTTAGGAGCAGATTTCCCTTGAATCATTGATTGAGATGTATTTTCCTTAAGTCCCCTGCATCAGGATTGTTGTCTCAGATCAAAGAACCACGCAGAAGAAAACATTTTGTCTAATCCTCTAAAACATCTTTACCAGAACTGCTCAGTTAAAAACTGTCAGACAACCAAGATAGCAGGTTGCCTTCTGAGATCTGTTTTGTCTTTTTCTTACAAAGCACTCGAGCAATTTTTCTGCCATTATTTTATTATTCTTCATCAGGGGATGAAAAAAATAAAAGTTAACTTATATATGACACTCCTTTTTGTCTCTAAACTCGGGTTAAAACATCCTGACACGCAGGCAGGAATCCCCCTGTTATTACACCATGGCTTAATTACCTTACTTTAAAATACATTTGGCTGCTCCTTTTGATTTACTGGTGCTGCCTGATAATTAGCTCTCTTTCTTTCCCCTCACTGCCTCTGTTTGATAAGGCTTTTATAGAGCCTTGGCGTGCAGAATTGAGTCAGTCCCATTTGTAATGCAGCACATCTCTCTCTCTCTCTCTGCTCTGTCCCAGGCTTGGAGCAGAAGTCTAATTGGCACTGTTTACAAACCATTGCACTTGGGAAGAGCTGTGCTTCTGTTAGATAAGTGAAGATGTGAGAGATGAGAAGATTGTAACTAATTCATGCTTTGAGCCATCTATGAGTTAATAAAAAAAAAAGAAGACAAGAAAAGAGAAGGAAGTAAAAGAGAAGCAGGTACATTGAGAAGGCAAATAAATTACAGTGCAAATAAAGCACCAGGAGTTTTTAGAACAGATGGGTTGTGAGCAGCTGGTGATTTACAAGGTGCTTTGGATCAATCAAAAATTGCCATGCTGAGGGAAGGAAAGGTTAAAAAGAAAAAAAAAAAAAAAGTGTTTTCAGAAAGCAAAGGCCCATTTTTAATTACCAACAATAATTTCTCTGACAAATCAGAAGTTGGCCCACATGGGCTGAATGAAAACTGGATCCTTGCCCTGGAAAGCTTGTTATCTTTAACACAAAACTTTTCCTTAGTTAACTTAGATGTGCCATAGATCTGACAGTCCTTAGGAAAGGTGGCTGGATCCCAGGAGGAGGAGATTTTGAGGACACTATGATTTTGTCCTTTCCCTCTTCCACAGTTTTTCCTGAAGTATTTTCTTTTGACAACCATCAAAGCACCTCCAGCTTCATTCAGACTGATCAGGAGTCTTGTATCTTGGTGAACCTTCTGCAGGTTCATTAAATGAGAGAAGATTACAGAAGGAACAAAAGAATTTTCTTTGAGCAAAGACACCAAAACTGGGAGATTTTGTTGAGTATTAGCATGGCTAAGCTAATAAACCTAATAAACACAGGTTTACCTCAGTGTGCAGCTGCTACTGCCTAAGCACAACACCAGAGGTACAGGGATGCTTAGTGTCAGGCAGAGGAAAATATGAGGGAAAAAGGAGTTTTATGATGTTTCCTTTATATCCTGCCTGTCTGCCACATCCTCAGAGCCAATTAACTGCCTTTTCTCTCTTGTCAGCTGGATGACAATAGGGAATGCTTCAGAGGCTGGGTGACTTCACTATTGTCTCCCATTTGTGCTGGTAATAAATGACACCAGTATTTCTGTGGTAAGGCATTTAGGACTCTCATTGCTTGTGGAGCAATCACTTTTCTCAGCCTTCCTCAGTGCCAAAAAGCTACTAGAACACTTATGGACATCAAATGTGCAGCAGAGAGAGCAGAAATTAGAGATTGAGACAGGGGTCTCTGCAGGATTTAGGGACTGGGATACCACCTAGACCTCAGGAGCTGTTTTGCAGCTTGCAGGGAGCATCTACCATTCATAGCAGAAGCTCTGGTATTAGCTACTGAAGCTAAATGTGAAATGAGCAACTTCAGAGTCCTGGAGCCAACAGCCCCTGACCTGGAGTACTGCTGGATGGAAAACATCTGGCAGGCTTGCAAGTGCAGTACAGATTTAGAAAAGTAACAGCTTGAAAAGGCTGGAGGTGAAGGAGAGAGCAAGGCTGAGAAGAGGGAAGGTGTAGAATCAGGATGGAGTAAAGAGGAGGAGGAGGAGGAGAGATGCAGAAAAATGTGTTTGTGAAACACAAGCCATCATGAAGCAGTCCCATAATGGGAAGTGGGAACAGTGTTTTCAGATGGTGATGGCAAGACATGAAGTGTAAAGCTTAAAGTGAAGCAAACAATGTCCTTCCAGGGAGTTCTGAACAAAGGCAGTACAAAGAACAATCAGGCAAAAACTAATGAACCTGAAGGTGAGCTGCAGGTCCCCACCCACACATTTGCTCTGCCAGTGTGTGCAGGCAAACACCAAGTGGTTTCTCAAAGGCTTCCCTGGCCAAATCTAGGGTGAATTAGTGAATTAGAGAGAAATGTCACCCCACTGTGCACTTGCCAGCAGGAGCAGTTGCAATCAGTGCTGGCCCAAGGGATGGAAATTCCCAAGGACTTGCTGTTTAGAAAAAGGCAAGAGGCTCAGACTTATCCCTAGAAGAGGTTACAGTGGCTCCTGACTGACATCCCACCACCAGCAATATTCTCAGTGGATAACTGGTGAGGAATTCCTGTGAGCTGAGTTTGCCCATGGCCACACAGGACCATAGTGCCAGCAGCCCACTAAGACAGATTTCTTGAGCTCTAATATTTGAGCTGATTAAAAAGAATAAAAATAAAAAGCCAACAAAGTAGTTTCTAGGTGAAGGCAATGGGTTAAAATGGTTGGAAATTATTATCACAAATGACTTAATTAAGGGACATAAGGAGCCAGATAGAGATAGATGAATAGGTGGCTGGAAGGAAATCTGTTAAAAAGAGGAATATCCCTTCTACAGATTAACTTGCCACAATTACATAATAATCACAGTAAATACAGAGATCAGTGGATTATTTGCTTAACATTGAATGACTTATGTGGCATGTCAGCAAAACACCCAGGAGAATAAAACACATCAGAAACTGCTCTCTAATTACTTTTTTTTTCAGATGGGGTAATGAACTTTAATGTGCAGTGGATCTCATTAATTAACTCTCAGATTTTAATTAACTCTTTGCCTAATTCACCTGCCATAATACATTATCACAAATGTCAGCTTAACAGGTTTTTTTCCCCTCATTTGGGGAGGAGAAAGAGGAAATAATGTGTTCCTTAAGTGTTTTCTGTTTCCTCTTTTCTGGTGCCTCTTCTGGTAATCAGTCTCTTTCCCCCTCGAGGTATATGGAGTAGGAACCTAGTGAAACATCCAGTGTGTTTGGTCACCTGAACCTAAGGAACTGAAGGGAAGAGAGAGGTGTCCCTGCCCATTCCAGGAGGGTTGGAACTTTAAGGTCACTTCCAACCCAAGCCATTCTGTGATTTTCAAAACCTGCCTCACACTCTTGTTAGGGCATTTTTTTAGGTGTATTAAAGAATTGCAAAGCAAAGCTGATTCCTTTTTTTCTTTTTTTTTTTTTTGCTGATTCCTGTCTTCAGCAGGAATCAGCAAAACTGGGGGAGTCAGAAGCATTTTGTGGTATCCCAGGTCCATTATACTAGCCAGTGAAAGAAATGTACTCCAAGTCTTATTTATAGTTAACAACTACCTCCTTCCACACTGGCTATTCTTCCTGCCCTATAAAAATGAGTATCTGAGTCCTCCCTACACACATTTAAATTTATTTTTAATCCAGGTAGTATAACTAAAAAGAAACAAATACTATAGCAGTGCAGTCTGTGCAATAATCCAATTGACTGACATATTCTCATAGTACAAGGGTTTGTTTCTCCCATTCTCTCCCCAGTCTTCACACACCTCCCACATTTGACCCCACTTTGCACCCTTGCCTCCCAACAACAGCTTCTTTGGGACAAATATGTTTCTTATTTTCTACTTCATGTAGGTACTTAAGTAGTAGAGGAAAATGAGTATCTTACACTGACACTTTGTTTTTCAATTTTATAGAAGATCTATTGCTTTTTCTCCCCACAGTATTTCCCAGCTTTTCTAAGGCATGCTGATGGATAGCTTGAAGCAAATCTCAAATGAAAGATATTCTGTTTATAGTCAAGTGCTTATGAAGATGAATATGCTGTAAACAATGACTATGCTTGATAGTGATTGTGCCCTGATCTAACATTTATTGATGTATGAAATTAAAGACTTGTGCTAAGCTGAACTAATTGCTGTAACTACTGCTGCAGACAACTGAGAGCCATTAATTACCTAAAAAAATAACAACCAAAAATAATGTTCTGATTTGTTTCAAGGAGATTAGATTTTGTCAGATTCTCCTTACTTCACAACTCTAACATACATGCACCCACAGTCATTTTCTTGATGTTTTCTGTGTAGTTAAAAAAAAAGATTTTCCATCAAACATGACAAATTTCCAGAATATAGAAGATGGGAGCACTCCTGAAAAACATTTTAAGTTGACAGGCCAGGTACAGGGTCACTTATTTTGGGCTTGGCTGAGGTGTGCACATCAGAGAAGTACAACCTGCTTTTTGGAACACTAGAAACCATCAATTTTCTGGGATTTTAAACTGTTCAATTTCTACTGGTTTCAGGCAAGTTATTTCCCTTCAAATAAAAGCACTGGTGAGATTAGAAGTGATGTTGGCTTTAGATTAGGTTGTTTATGGTTCTTCTGAAAATGCTTCCTAAACAAAATGATTTTGCAATAACAAAAGCAAAGAAGATTATTATTATTAATAAAAATATTTCCCCTGTCCT